>BQNB010091246.1:0-26927 GCA_026074375.1 Tanacetum coccineum
CTTTTCTGGAAATTTATGTAATGTTTACATTGTGCAGACTGTTTGATGACATGAGAAAGTTGACATTTGTCTACTTACTCCTAGTCTAAAATATTTATAGGCACTCACTTTCTATTATATTAGTATCTTCTGTTATAAGTAGCACTTTCGCATTGAACAATGACCATGTTCATTTTGCCCATCAAAGCCTCAAATTGTAAAACACATGAAGTATTATATTAATGAGTATCGGCAAAAGATTTATTGCTCCATATAGACTTGTGTATGTGAGGATTTTAAAAAAATCAAACTTGTACATGCATTGGCACAGCCGCTAAGCTTTTCTAGTATTTATATATTTGGATGTGATGTCTCTTGTAACATCCCACCCCGAAACGGGCCTAAATGTCACGCTTACGGAACCAAAAGATATGCAAGCGGAAGACTTACGAATACAATGGTTTGGCAAAATTCCCAAACGAACATTAAATCTGAAAATTTAGCTAAACGAATTCTAGTATACATCTAGCATGCTAGTTCCTCAAGGTGGTCCAATATGAGCACCTAAGCACTCTTCACTCATAACCCAGCTTCCCTCTTATTACCTGTCGCGGAGAAAAGAAATGCAGCTGAGCTAAATGTTTAGTGAACATATATATATAAAACAGACATACAAAACAGATAGATCAAATATAAAAAATAAACGGAATGGAGTTGCCATAACCTGGTAACAAAGATTTAATATTTCATAAGAGCTGAACAAAACAGATAGCCAAACAAAACATTTAGAAATACCTTAGTGAAACGAAATGTATGGAAATGCCCCACGAGCTGGAAACAAAAGTCTAAAGCATGTCACACGCTTAGACTAAATAATCAAACATATATCGTATCATATCATATCAAATTGTAAATGGGAGCTACAGACTCGAAATGTACCCTACAAATGTGAAATGGGGTGCTGACACCACACTGATCCATTCACCAAAACTGAACTGAACAAAGTACCTAGGATGCATCCATATGCTCCCTACAAATCAAATCATATATGGTTAACTGCATAATAAAGCACACAAAACTACAGGGAACGCCGTGGACTGATCACACCGCCACAGATAGTATCACGTCATTAGTGCCTTAATGACACAGCCATGGTACCTCCACGGCTAGTTAGCTCGGGCATCGGAACAAAACAAATGGTTCATATAGCTTATAGAAACAAAACATATTATGTCCAAAGGATTCATCTAAACAAAATGAGTAAGCTCATATCATGGCAATATCAAATGAAGCATATATCAAACTAGTCAATGGATTCAATCAAATTATCAAATAGGTAGCAAACGAATTACGAATCAAATGCTAGGAAACATATATATGGATTTCAAACGTGCAAACAGATAAGGATTAAATGTCATAAGAATCCTTAAAAGTAAGGATGGAAAAGCCATACGAATAACGGAAGCAACGCATAAATCATGATAATAGTAAAGAGAAGTAGGTATTAAGAATATCCGTACCTCATACGTCATGCTTCACGATCTATAAGGTCTCAAAGTTAATGATGTTCCAAAGTTGAATTCCTTCTGTCGGATCTAAAATGCATAATTAAACCCATTACTAGGATAACACAAGCTACTTGCGGTTTCATTATTCCATATACACGCCAATGCCTTATTTTAATACCACCTTTACTATTTATCTATTGTTTCATTACGTAATAGGTTATCATACACACATGCAAAGCTAGTTAGTTCAATCTTGCAAAATATAATTTATGGGATAAAATACGTAGTACAACATCACAGTCCCACATTACAGATGTCCCAGTTTGACTTTTCAAGTTTTTTTTTTTTTCAACTTTGATCTTTAATTTTTTTTTATGTTATATGATACTTGATGCAAGATATATGAATTGATTAAGTTTTAAATGTATTTTTCATTGGTATAATTTTCATTAAGTATTATATAACACAAACACAAATATTTACAGTCAAAGTTGATAAAAAAAGACCACAAAAATTCCATTGTGGACACTTAATATGGAACGGAGGGAGTATAATTTATGGGATAAAAGAAATCGGATGATATTAATGATAGAGTAACGTTGTAAAAAGAATGAATAAATAAATTAACAAGTGGTTTCCAATAACAGTCGCCACATGACCTAAGGTACTATGGAATATATTTTATTTTAACTCCTTTCTCATTTGGTCTCTGTTAATATTTCTTCTCAAGAACAGTATCGTGCATTTTTCTTCTTCAACAATTGTAGTATCAAACCCATTATATGGTCAAATCATTTTTATCTTTAAGGCATTCTCATATAGAAGAGTTTTAACTTAGCATTTTAAAATATGACCTGTGTTGATGCATAATTTGGTCGGGCCAGTCTTGACGACTCTCATGTTGCCGTTCGTCGTCTTTCCGGGCCTTGAATAGTGCTGCCAACAAAGAAGAACCGGTTAGAAGGGGACCCGAGGCCGGAGCCCCGAGATCCACCCTCCGACGGTCAAGTCAGAATGGTATAAACATATAGTAAAGATGTGGTAGAGAATAACCTGTGTAGGTATTTGTAGGTAGGATAATCCTACCCTTGTATATATAGTGTATGAATTAGGGTTATGTAGGATGTGGGCCACCCTTTTATCAGGTTCGGCCCATTGGGTCTGGCCCATTTCAGACTATACGCCAACATGTCCCCCAGTCTAGTAAGTGTGGCCGTAGCCGCGGTTACTAGACTAAAAGGACTACCCTTGCCGTCGTGGAGAAGTTCGCACTTTCACCGACGGAAGACGTACTTCCGTGGCCGGGTAATGCAAATATGGCATTCGACTTACGGCCGACGGAAGACGTACTTCTGTGGTCGGGTAATGCAAATATGACATTCGACTTACGGACGACGGAAGACGTACTTCCGTGGCCGGGTAATGCGAATATGGTATTCGACTTACGGCCGATGGAAGACGTACTTCTGTGGCCGGGTAATGCAAATAATGAAAAAGATATTGATAAAATCTTTTTACAAATTGAAATATATTGGTAATATCTTGTTACCAATTAAAAAGATATGGATAAAATATTTTTATAAATTAAAAAATATTGGTAATATCTTATTACAAATTTAAAAAGATATGGTTAAATTTTTTTTATCAAATTAAAAAATATTGGTAATATATCTTGTTACCAATTTAAAAAGATATAGATAAAATCTTTTTATCAAATTAAAAAATATTGGTAATATTTTGTTACCAATTTAAAAAGATATGTAAAATATCTTATCAAATCAAGTTTTTACATATGATAGAATGCATAGTAGCGGGAGCGAAAAACAAAAATACGAAGGTTTAAGAGTTACCGACTTTCGAAACTGATTTTTGCGTTTCATAAGAACACGAAACATAGTTTATTCGTTGTCCCACGGATGGCGCCAACTTGTTGATGCATAATTTGATCGGGCCAGTCCTGACGACTCTCCGGGTGCCGTTCGTTGTCTTTCGGGGCCTTGAATAGTGCTGCCAACAAAGAAGAACCGATTAGAAGGGGACCCGAGGCCGGATCCCCGAGATCCACCCTCAGATGGTCAAGTCAGAATGGTATAAACATATAGTAAAGAGGTGGTAGAGAATAACCTGTGTAGGTATCTGTAGGTAGGATGATCCTACCCTTTTATATATAGTGTATGGATTAGGGTTACGTACGATGTGGGCCACCCTTTTATTAGGTACGGCCCATTCGGTCTGGCCCATTCCAGACTATACGCCAACATGTCCCCTAGTCTAGTAAGCGTGGCCGTAGCCGCCGTTACTAGACCAGAAGGACTACCCTTACCGTCGCGGAGACGTTCGCACTTTCCAACCATACGCTGTCATATCTATCTTCTACTTACGACCTAATATGGCATTCGACTTACGGCCGACGGAAGACGTACTTCTGTGGCCGGGTAATGCGAATATGACATTCGACTTACGGCCGACGGAAGACGTACTTCCGTGGCCGGGTAATGCGAATATGGCATTCGACTTACGGCCGATGAAAGACGTACTTCTGTGGCCGGGTAATGCAAATAAGGGAAAAGATATTGATAAAATCTTTTTAACAAATTGAAAAATATTGGTAATATCTTGTTACCAATTAAAAAGATATAGATAAAATCTTTTTATCAAATTAAAAAATATTGGTAATATCTTGTTACAAATTTAAAAAGATATGGATAAATTTTTTTTATCAAATTAAAAAATATTGGTAATATATCTTGTTACCAATTTAAAAAGATATGGATAAATTTTTTTTATCAAATTAAAAATATTGGTAATATCTTGTTACCAATTTAAAAAGATATGTAAAATATCTTATCAAATCAAGTTTTTACATATGACAGAATGCATAATAGCGGGAGCGAAAAACAAAAATACGAAGGTCTAAGAGTTACCGACTTTCGAAACTGATTTTTGCTTTTCATAAGAACACGAAACATAGTTTATTCGTTGTCCCACGGATGGCGCCAACTTGTTGATGCATAATTTGGTCGTGCCAGTCCTGACGAATCTCCTGGTGCCTTTCGTCGTCTTTCCGGGCCTTGAATAGTGCTGCCAACAAAGAAGAACCGGTTAGAAGGGGACCCGAGGCCGGAGCCCCGGGATCTACCCTCCGACGGTCAAGTCAGAATGGTATAAACATATAGTAAAGAGGTGGTAGAGAATAACCTGTGTAGGTATCTGTAGGTAGGATGATCCTACCCTTGTATATATAGTGTATGAAATATGGATTAAGGTTACGTAGGATGTGGGCCACCCTTTTATCAGGTTCGGCCCATTGGGTCTGGCCCATTTCAGACTATACACCAACATGTCCCCCAGTCTAGTAAGCGTGGCCGTAGCCGCGGTTACTAGACTAAAAGGACTACCCTTACCATCGCGGAGACGTTAGCACTTTCCAACCGTACGCCGTCATATCTATCTTCAACTTACGGCCGAATATGGCATTCGACTTACGACCGACGGAAGACGTACTTCTGTGGTTGGGTAATGCGAATATGGCATTCGACTTACGGCCGACGGAAGACGTACTTCCGTAGCCGGGTAATGCGAATATGGCATTCGACTTATGGCCGACGGAAGACGTACTTCCGTGGCCGGGTAATACAAATAAGGAAAAAGATATTGATAAAATCTTTTTATCAAATTGAAAAATATTGGTAATATCTTGTTACCAATTAAAAAGATATGGATAAAATTTTTTTATCAAATTAAAAAATATTGGTAATATCTTGTTACCAATTTAAAAAGATATGTAAAATATCATATCAAATCAAGTTTTTACATATGACAGAATGCATAATAGCGGGAGCGAAAAACAAAAATACGAAGGTTTAAGATTTACCGACTTTCGAAACTTATTTTTGCTTTTCATGAGAACACAAAACATAGTTTATTCGTTGTCCCACGGATGGCGCAAACTTGTTGATGCATAATTTGGTCGGGCCAGACGACTCTCTTGGTGCCGTTCGTCGTCTTTCCAGGCCTTGAATAGTGCTGCCAACAAAGAAGAACCGGTTAGAAAGAGACCCGAGGCTGGAGCCCCAGGATCCACCCTCCGACGGTCAAGTCAGAATGGTATAAACATATAGTAAAGAGGTGGTAGAGAATAACATGTGTATGTACCTATAGGTAGGATGATCCTACCCTTTTATATATAGTGTATGGATTAGGGTTACATAGGATGTGGGTCACCCTTTTATCGGGCTCGGCCCATTGGGTCTGGCCCATTCCAGACTATACGCCAACATGTCCCCTAGTCTAGTAAGCGTGGTCGTAGCCGCGGTTACTAGACTAAAAGGACTACTCTTACCGTCGCGGAGACGTTCGCACTTTCCAACCATATGCCTTCATATCTATCTTCAACTTATGGCCGAATATGGCATTCGACTTACGGCCGACGGAAGACGTACTTCTGTGGCCGTGTAATGCAAATAAGGAAAAAGATATTGATAAAATCTTTTTAACAAATTGAAAAATATTGGTAATATCTTGTTACCAATTAAAAAGATATGGATAAAATCTTTTTATCAAATTAAAAAATATTGGTAATATCTTGTTACAAATTTAAAAAGACATGGATAAATTTTTTTTATCAAATTAAAAAATATTTGTAACATATCTTGTTACCAATTTAAAAAGATATGGATAAAATATTTTTATTAAATTAAAAAATATTGGTAATATCTTGTTACCAATTAAAAAAGATATATAAAATATCTTATCAAATCAAGTTTTTACATATGACAGAATGCATAATAGCGGGAGCGAAAAACAAAAATACAAATGTTTAAGAGTTACTGACTTTCGAAACTGATTTTTGCTTTGCATGAGAACACGAAACATAGTTTATTCGTTGTCCCACGGATGACACCAACTAGTTGATGCATAATTTGGTCGAGCGAGTCCTGACGACTCTCCTGGTGCCGTTCGTCGTCTTTCCGGGCCTTGAATAGTGTTGCCAACAAAGAAGAACCGGTTAGAAGGGGACCTGAGGCCGGAGCCCCGGGATCCACCCTCCAGTAAAGTCAGAATGGTATAAACATATAGTAAAGAGGTGGTAGAGAATAACCTGTGTATGTATCTGTAGGTAGGATGATCCTACCCTTGTATATATAGTGTGTGGATTAGGGTTACGTAGGATGTGGGCCACTCTTTTATCGGGTTCGGCCCATTGGGTCTGGCCCATTCCAGACTATACGCCAACAACCTTGTATCTAGCTTTATATCATTTGCGTTAAATTGGGTTCTTTTTGACAAGATTAAACTTACATATCATGTAGTATAACCAGCTTTCTTAACATAACCCAAAGCCGAACTCGAAATTGAAACCCCACACATGAACTCTAACTAAGTCTAAACACGAACCAGAACCTGAAGAGAACTCGAACTATAGCAAATAAAACATAACTTTTGGACACAAAACCCACGTCTACACCAGCAGCTAAACACCTACTAGTCACAAAACCAAAACCGTAACCCGCATACGAGCAGACACCGCGTTCAAGCATGAACACCAATCCATGTATGAACTCCTTAAAACAAACGAACCCGAAACTTGAACCCGATGAACTTGGACCAAACCCAAAACCCTAGAGGTACACGAACAGAAACCCAACCAGATTAATACCCACGTGAAAATATGGCTGCACTTGTAAGCTCGTTATGATAACAGCCTCAACCCGCTATGATAACAGTCTTAACTCATTCAAGACCCTCTCAAAACCGTTGCATACTTGCATCGTGATTCTTGATTGTGATTGTGGTTTAATGGACGTGTGATGATATGCATAGAGATTACTTATTTGTAACTGATGTCATGATATATGAGGGACTTTTATCACTTGCGGGTGATGTTTTCAAATTAGTCTTGACCGAGTATATCTAGTGAGAGATATAATTTTAGTTATGGGCCTGTATTATTATTTGAGAAATGCTAGATTCACACCCATTTTACACATACAAATTCCACACCTAGAATGTAATTGGTGCAAGTTACATGCCACATCAGCATGTGGAAGTTTTTATGTGAGTTGGAAGTGGATGTAGCATTGCTCCTTAATTTACCATACTGTTCACAATCTATTAAGGGTCCGTTTGGTTTGTAGATGGGTTTAGGATTAGGATTTGGATTTAAATTTGATTTTTGATTAGGATTTGAATTTGGTTTTGAGATAAAAGAAATAAAATATGTTATAAAAACTATATTATTATTAATAAATAATAAAATATAAAAAATGTGGGTCATCACTTTGTAAACATACGAATGAAAAGTGAGAAACAAAATTAAAAAAAGAAAAAAAATTGTGGTAAAGGCTTTCCAGTGGCATTTCTGTGAAAAGTAGGCATACCCCATTGGATTTGTCTAACCCTTTATTTATGGGGCTGAATCTCATTTTCAAACACCATTTAATTCAACCAAACATTAGATTTTACTTTGAGTCCAAACCTTATGAAAAAAAAGCTGCAAACAAACGCCCCCTAAATAAGTTTTCTTTTATTTGTAATGTTATAGTACATATTGGTACAATTACTTATATGGTTATTAAGTTTTAGGATGTTAGATCTCTAGACTCATTTTCTGTGAAAACTTGCACAAACTACTTATAAAGTACTATATCAAAGCTTTTGGATCACTTATTAACATGACTTATTGGTCCTTGATGCAGAGGTCTTTTGAATCACATTGAAGAAATATGAACAAAGACAAGAAGAGATTCAGAAGTGGGAGAAAGAGATCAAACTTGTTGCTGACACAAATGAAGCAACTGATGTAGGATTACTTTAATACGTTGTATATTGTCCCAATTTTGTAACTTTACAATGAATATATGGGCTGTTTGGGATTCCTAAACTTTATAAAGAGTGCTGTTTAGTAATTTATTTTTTTAGAAAAACACACATTTAGACCGGTTTGTTTATAGTAACCGGTCTATATAAAGAGTCTTTTAGACCGGTTAAAGAACCGGTCTATATGTGTTTTGATCTTTTGGACCTCCCCTCATCTAGACCATGTTGATTAATTATCACAAGAAACATGTAATCATAATATGAACGATCAATAACATAAAGCATAACATTAAAAATTAATTGATGTCGAAGAATGAGATCACCATGAACGAAGAACACCGGTAGGATGAAGATCTTCTACTTATTCCTCTCTTCTTAGTGATGGATCCTAATGTTTGTGTGTATTTTTATTTTTATGAGGTCAATCATCCTTTATTTATAAGAGAGGTCAAGCGGGGATCAACTCCTAATTTAGGTATGATTATGTAATCATTACCATAATTCATTACCTAGACATTATCTCCTAAGGAAATTGGATCTCCCATCAAGATAAAATATCATACGGAGTTTCATTATGGTAACTAAATATTATTTAATTACTCTTAATATTACCCATATAAATCAACAATATATAATCTACAAATACACTAATGCATTAAATAGGTTAGGACACAATTATAGAGAAATATCCAATACCGAAATATGATATTTTCTAAGTCCGAGCACGGTCTAAAAGTGCCTGATAACCGGTCTAAAAGCCAATTTTTCTAGAGTTTTTTACTAATTAATTGTTATTTTAAAAAATATTTACCAATGTATGGCATGTTTAAAAATATTATCGATTATATGGTATTATGGCCCATGTTTTAAAAGTTTTAACAAACTAATGGTTTATATAAAACAAATTTACCATTCTATGGCATGTTATTGTATGGTGTCTTTTATTACCTTTTTCAATTTAAATTTACTCTATTTATTGCAGCTAGTAATTGAAAACCATATCAAGGTGATTATTTTGAAAAACAGGTAGTGTAACAGAATGAATTATAAATCCATTAGCATGCCCACCATTGAAAGTACATGCTCGAATTATCTATTGATCTAAATTTCCACTCGGACATCATTACCAAACTAATCTTAGAAAGCCAAGCTATCACTTTCTAATGATTAATTCAGACACTTTCTGATAACTATATACTAGTACACGGGCAAAATATATATTAAAAAAAAGTTTTGACAAACCATCTGATTCACAATAATAAGTTACAAATGCATTTCTCTAACGAGTCTTTATCCAAACGAAATCAAAAAAGTAACTGATCCAAAGACACGATAACAAAATAAATTCAAACAATAGTTCATACCAAACGAACAAAAATTGCAAATTATTTGTGGCATCAGTTCTTCATCAAGTTATGCTCTTAACATCATTTAGACATCTCCAAGTGTTGATCTGCAAATAATCAAGTGAAAAGTAACTTTTAGGTCAAACTAGATGTAAAAAAAAGGTACGCGTTTATTTATTATAAGAAAAAACTAATCAAATACCTCGATAGCAAGTAGGTTAGCGATCATCTCCCATTCTTCTAGGCCTTGAAGGATATGTTTTTCTATTATGACCACTTGTTGTGAAAATTCCACAAATGTTCTTTTTTACTTTCTTTAATGTCCATACTATTATGAATTCTTGTTGAACAAGGACGACCCGATTTCACCCGTTTTAGATTGGAATTAGAAGTAGTTCTCCAACAAATGATGATTGTGGCCAATACGCTTCATGAGGGAGTGGAAAAAATTCGGATGCCCAAGTAGCACAATACTCTTGAATTGAGTAACACTTATGAACATATTGCCAACTATTAAAAGAAAGATTGGCATATGCGCTAAAGACGTGAGAACACGGATACTTATATACCTCCTACTTGCCACATGTGCAAGTTTGTTTTTCCAAATTAACTACTTGGAAATTTCTTCCTTTTTGATTTATCATCTCAAATATTCCCCTCTCCCGCTTAAATAATCGCACGGCATGTGCACTACCTTTCAACTTTAAGGCTTCTTGTTTTGCAACAACATGGGGGGCATATCGTTCTCCACTAGCTTGAGCATGAATTCCTTGAGGACGCCTTACATCAAAGTAGTGCACCAATCTATAAAATGTAAGGTGGACGCATCTAGTAATCGAAAGAAAATGAGCACCTTATAGAACACTATTAAAAATTTCTGATAAATTTGTAGTGAGTAACCCATATCGTCTTCCACCGTCGTGTCCAAGTGTCCATCTATCAAATGCGTGTCTCTGAAGCCACTGACGAGCTTGTGGATTTATTTGCCCAATTTCATCCATGATGGAGGTGAACTTGCGAACTTGATTCTGACTCCCCACACGGTAAGCTAAAGTTTTCAATTGTTCATTGTGAAACTTGTCATTAAAGTTGTTGATGAAATGTCGTAAACAATACCTGTCAAAAAACCATCAAATATGAGTTTAATAAGCTATAATGATTGTTCTTAAAGATATGTCATAAAAAATACTTGTGAAAACCACGTGGCTCTAACCATGGAGATCCTTCCTCATTAACTACCTTTAGAATTCCAGGATGACGATCAGATATTAGACAAATTCCTTCACGTTCTTTTACCACGTTCATTTTCTGCAATAGCAAATCAAAGTGGCAATATTTGATTATTAGAATCGACTCCCATTGCAATCATCATCTTCCCATTGTATTTACCGTACAAATGAGTGGCATTAATGCTAATAACAGGCCTGCAGTGCTCAAATCCCTTGATAGAGGGAGAAAAAGCCCAAAAAACACGTATGAACCCGACTTGATTATTATCATGTCTTGTAATGAACCACTCAACTACACTATCTTGATTAAAGTGTTGAAGTGTAGATAGAAATTTAGGTAATGCAGTATAAGAGTCGTCCTAGTTCCAAAAACATGTTCAATTGCCTTCTCCTTCCCCCTATACCTTTTTGTATGACGATGTATAGCCTACTTTATTAATTATTTCGACACTTAAAGAAGGAATACTAATAGAAGGTTGCTCCTTAATAAGGTGTTCGGTTTCTTAAGCAATTAAATGTGCATCTAAGTTTGGATGATCTTGAGAAATTTTTTATTGTAAACAAGTATGTGGTCCATTATATTTTGTGATTTCAAAATATCCATTACGCTTGGGTTTAGAAGCGCAAATGTAGCCTGCATCTTATCTTCCAAACAGTCGAACACGTCTCTACCACCTCAAAATATTTATGAATCCTAATAGCATGGAGCTTGATAGCTCTAATCACTTCTTCCTTATCTTTTAAAGAATCTTTTCCTAACTGGCGAGTGAAATCATTTTTGCTCATTGAATGTGACACACTCCAGTTATCAACCATAGTCTTATCTATTCCCTCAATATTAATAAAATTAGAAGGTACTTGAAATTCATTAACAATTTCATCTCTGTCCTTATTTAGAGCTTTAGTTTCATCTCAAAACTCATTTTATTGAACTTCATCCTCATCAACCAATCCATTATTCATTTCATTGTTCACAACAACAATTCTTGACAATGTGTCAGAGTCCTCATTGTGAATCATATCCAAAATGGAATCCATATTGCTCATGTTTTTCTCAAGCAAACCAATAAATAAGCATAAACGTCAACCAATAAAAAATTATCTTCGTATTTGAAATCATAAACAAGTATGAACGTTATTATAGACTAAGTGTCAATCATCAATAATATACAGGGTCACTTTAGACATTTAATTTTCTTTTAACTAAAAGATGAAATCATCATGGAACAAAATCTAAACTAAGTACTAGTTAGTTGATCATGCAAATAAATTCTACATAGCAAACTACTTTCATATGTTAAATATGTGGTCACAGTTTTTTTTAGGTAAAGGGTTTTCTTGGTAAATGTATTACTTCAAAAAACTGATCCAGTACAGAGGATGTGGGTAAATCTCACATCTCAGCCCGTTACATAGGCAAAAAGCGAATATAACAAGCATAACTACTCCATAGGAGGATACTACTAAAACTAGATTACAATTGACACAACAAACATCAATAAATATATTTCTTCTTCCTGCCACGGAATGTGATATCAAGATCATCACAAATAGACTGAAGGTGCTCAGACATATCACGATTCTTGTAGATATAGTCATCATACGGGTCGTAATCATCATTATCCGGATATGAATCCCTCCATTATTCCAACAAGCTATTATTACCATAACCTTTATCACTTCCATCTTTACCACTTGTTGAAAGCCTTAAGTTAGCAGTTTTATCAAAAACCACTTCCACTTCACTATCACTATCCACAATAGCTGTAGGAACAAGCGGGTTCCCGTCATCATCTACAAACCTAAGTTTACCTTAACAAATTTGTCATTCTATTTTATCGATTTTCTCAACAATAGTAGTATTACTAGAACTAACATTAATCGTTCCTTTATCAGCCGAGTTTGAGATCCCCCCATTCGTAGCCAAATCCACATCATTATCAACTGAATTAAGCACCTCAAAAGGGTTTGACTTACTAACCTCTTTAGTAGACTCTGAATCATTCTTCTTTTTCCACAAGTAGTGGCAGTAGACATTTTAGAAACAGGTTGAAACACTTGTTTAGGTTTCAATCCCATCTTCTGTCCAATCGGAATTCCTTTAGGAGTTTGACTAGTATTCTTGAAATTCTTTGTCACACCAGCACTAATATTCTTTGGACATTCCTCAAGAACATGACCAAAAACCTTGCAACACACATACCTAGGAGGTTTTCACTTATACTCAACACGAAAATTAAACAAATAAATATTTGATCATACATTACAGACATGAGACTTGAGAGTTAAGACATACATTCATACAATCATACACACATGATAATTAAGTGATAATTTTACATACATAATAATAATATATTTCAATAAATATGATCGTACAAACATACATTCATACATACCTGATCATAATTAAACAAATAATATGATCTAACAGACATACATCCATACATACCTGATAATTAAATAAATAAATATGATCGTACAGTCATACAAGTTGTGTAGAGGTTACGTTTTGCATAAATCCCATGGATTAATGATGAAGACTATGTTGACTCCAAGTTACCAAATAAATAAGAACTCGAAACAAGCACTTAGTGGAATGTTAATAATCAAGTTCGAGGGACGAGCAATCAAGTTGTATAGAGGTTACGTTTTGCATAAATCCCATGGATTAATGATGAAGACTATGTTGACTCCAAGTTACCAAAAAAAGAAATATTGACTTTTTATTTAGAAATGTGATTTATATTCAAAAGCCAGTTTAGTCTTCGTTTCATCCCAAATGTTCAAAAGCCAACAACTCAGAAATGTGATTTATGTTCAAAAGCCAACAACTCAGAAAAGGATTTGATTTTGAGTTTGCAAACACATTTAAAACAAGCTGCTGAATTGGTTGTACATTTTTTAGATAAAAAAATATTGTACTTTAAAATAAATTGAGAGCTTAAAAGAAAGCTGCATTGATAGATCCTAAATCTGATAAATGGCTTGCTGCTATAAATATGGAAATGCAATTTATGAAAGATAACCAAGTCTGGGACTTAGTTGATCATTCTCCTAACGGTAAAACCGTTGGTAGCCAGTGGCTCTCCAAAAAGAAGACCGCGCTGGATGGCAAGGTACACACCTATAAAGCTCGAGTTGTAGCGAAGGGCTTCACTCAATCCTACGAGATTGAATATGAAGAAACCTTCTCTCCTATTGAAACATTAGAGCTATTAGGATTCTTATAGCTATAGATGCTTTTTATGACTATGAGATTTGGCAAATGGACGTCAAAACTGCTTTTCTCAATGGACATCTCTCTGAAGAGGTCTATATGGTGCAACCTGAAGGTTTTGTTAATCCAAAATATCCAAACCAAGTATGCAAGCACAAGTGTTCCAGTTATGGGCTTAAGTAAGCATTTAGGCAATGGAATAAACGATTGATGATGAGATCAAGAAATTTGGTTTCACTCAAAACCATGAGCCATATGTATATATGAAAGTTAGTGGGAGTAATGTTCTTTTCTGATCTTGTATGTCGATGACATATTAATCATGGGAAATCACATTCCAATGTTACAAGATGTAATATCCTACCTTAGAAAGTATTTTGCTATGAAAGTATATGTCCTTGGAATCAAGATCTACAGAAATAGATCAAGGTGGTTAATTGGTTTGTGTCAAAGTGCTTATATTGAGAAAATTTTGAAAAGATTTAACATAGAGAATTCCAAGCATGGAAGTATCCCCATGCAAGATAAATCAAAACTGAGTAAATCTCAAAGTGCTTCAACACCTGCTGAGGTAAAGTGCATGCAAAGAGTTCCTTATGTGTAACACCCTCAATTTCGGATAGTAGCAGAAAGTAACCAGGGGTGCTACTTTATAGCACAAAGTACAAGTTACAGAAAACGACCTCTAAATAAGATGTTTTAATAAAAAGTTACTTATTCGATTTATTTGAATATTAGAGTTTATAAGTACAAGGACCCAAAAGTTTATACAATACATAAATGTTTTTAAGAAAAAGTCATCGAATGGTAACGATAATGCAAAGTCTTCAAAATATGTTGTGCGACATCCTTCGAAGACAACACCTTAATCGCATAAGTTAAACCGCGTAAACTAAAAATAAGCATTCAATGTAAACGGGCATCAAACAAAAAAATGTTTACGTCAAGTAAGTGTTATAAATTTATTAGGATGATAATTTATAAATTTACGCTTTTTATTTTTATTGGTTACGTAAAACTTTTACGTAACACAATAAAACTACACTTTTGCATGCATGGCAAACCATAAACTCACCTACACTTCAACAAATACCCAATAATACCCATAATATTCAAAAACCTCATAAACTCTTGTTAAATTCAGCCCCTAGCCAAAATTCATACATATATAACACATACACTTGAAATTAAATCACTACACCTCCACTAACTTGAATAAACAACATTACTTGTTATCCAATGGATCACTTAATATAACATCACTTTGGTCTCTCTTTTCGTTGCCTTGTGACCGGATAGAATGAAAGCATGTTTGGTTTACCTCTTACCATGTCCCTAACAATATTATAAACCCTAATCCCATACTCTATGAGCTTATGAACCGGATACAAGGAGAAGGAAACCATAAACCATTTGTTGGTTTTGCTAGATGGTATTCATACATGTTTAGCTATAAATAGGAACCAAAAAGTAGAAGTAAACACACTTATCATTTCTCAAAGCAAAAATAAAACACAAACACTCTCTTGGCTCATACAACCTCACGGCTCACTCTCACACTCACACACAATTCATAGTTTTTGATTTTTGGGTTTGTACAAGCATATAAGGGTTGTTACATATCATATCTAAGGTGTTTCATAGAGTTGTGGAAGCTTGGTTAAGTGGTTAAAAGGGTTTGCAAGTAATGGAAGAATTAGGATTTTCTTGGTAAAATTAGGATTTTGTGAAAGTATTTAGGGTTATATACTTGAGTCTTGCATGTGTATCATCATCACTCATCTTCATTAATGTCTTCTAAGAACCCTAATCTTTTCATATTATTCATTTCAAGATTTATATAATTGTTATATAGTAAATCATCACCTAAGGTATTTTATAAGTAAATGGACGCTTACACATTATCAAATTCAAATTTCATTTTTGTTAGTATGTTATGATGCTAAAATATTGATAGAAGGCAAGAACACACTTTGTATAATTATTGGTTAATTTATAAAACTAGTTTATAAATTAAATATATAAAAGTTTATTTATTTAATTTATGAATAAATAAACATGGGACTTGATATTCTTGGACATGTACTTGACATAAAGTAGAGGACTCAAGTTATATCATGGATGTGCTATAAAACAAAGTAGAGGACTTGTGGCATTTTAATTAAGAGGACATGTATATAAAACAAGTTATAAAACTTTTAATTTAAAAAAATAATAATTTGCTACCGTTTTAATTCAAACTCAATTATAATTATCTTATGTTTTTTAAAAATAATACATCTCATGAGGATCGTAAGCATATAAAGAACTCGAAAATCCGAATTATAACGAAGAAGATATGGTATTCACAAGATTATACATAAAAATGTTTTTATAAAAGTATTTTTATAAAAACCATAAAGTTTTCGGATCTAATAAAATGGGAACTTATTTTTCTGATAAATTACAACTTATGAGGATTTCAAAACTATAAGGTACATCAAGAGTGGATTTAAAATGAAGAAGTTATGCCATTTACAAGTTACGACAAAAAGTAATTTTATAAAATTGTGCTACTGTTCGTAACAGTGGGGAAATAATTTTCTTAAATAGAACTTTTGATTACGAAGACGTGAACATAAGAATCACTAAAAACTGAATTAAAACGAATGAGATATGATTATTATACGATTTCAATAATTAAAATTTTTAAAAAGTATTTTTAAAAATTTTCACTTACTGTTACTGTTCATAACAGTACATACACATATAATGAATGTAATATTTGCTTAGAATTTTCAAATACGATTCCATACACATAAAGAACGTTAAAAACGGAGTTAAAACAAGAAAGAGACGACGTTTTTACTAAAAGTGATATTTATAAACGTTTTTAACCTTATAAATATTATTTTCTCAAACAATTAAATTATTTATATAATAAAATTATATAAATACTACATCAAGTATTTTTGGGCAAATAACAAATTGTTGGACAAGTATATCATTTTTACAATTACAAATACATGACATGGATATTTATTTTACAAGTACAAATTAAATTGTTTAATTTTATAAATTAAACAAACACTTTTAGGTGGTGATATAACTATATAGGATTATATGTGGTATTATTTATTCAAAGTACATTGTACTCATACGACCTATATTTAATTAGGTTGCATTCGGACTACGTGACAGTTTTCACACTATTTGATTTAGATAATCAATTCATTCACTAAGGTGAGTTAATAGCCACATATTTTACAATTTACAATGATTTATAACTTTGGGGTGAGAAACATGCATTGTGTTATAAATTGGATGCAAGTGTACATTTTAACATGATTACGTGTTTATCTAAGTAGCGATAACCCGCTGAGCCCATTATCATGAACTGTCAATTACTTGGTGTAAGCGCGAATGTTATAAATATATCTATTTGGGATTGACATTCTCGTTCGGGTGAGTAGCACTCACTGTGCCGGTTTGCCGGACAACGGACGTATACCATTTCGGATTTGGGATGTTGTGGGTTAGAACATCATCAAGGGAAATGTAGGCAATTTATATTGCAATTCTTACATGTCGAGCTTCAGTGTCATGAGATTAGGGAAACGACATTACATTTTGTGATGTTTTCATTTGTTGCATTATCATACATTTGGAAATCTTGTGGTCCTATATTATATTTACATAAACTTGTGAATTCACTAACTTTATGTTGACGTTTTAATGCATGTTTTTCTCAGGTCAATATATGCACAACACGGATACATTCGGGAGCATCATTTTGAAGTCTAAATGCACTAAAGATTTACTGCATTACATTTTGGGACATTTTGTTATGTATCAAAATCTTTATATTTTCACAACAATGAACCATTTAAGCTTGGAGCTTTTGTAACAAACATTTCAGTCAATCGAATGTATCATTTTAAAACGACTCATTTAGAGGTCGTTCTCATATCTTGTGCTGTGGTATTATGAAGTAACACTCCCGGACACTTATTCCGCTGCGACCCTATTTGGGGGTGTTACAGATTGGTATCAAGAGCCAAGGTTATAGAGAACCAGGTCAAATGTTTTTACTTGGACTATAACCGTTTTCAAACATTGCATCATACAAAGTGGTTTTCACAGGACATACACTCACTATTTGTTTGCATTAGTTGGTTAAACTAGATGCTTACATAATCTATATACGTGTTTATATTATATTATGTATATACTATAAGGGTCTTATATTGATACTTATATAAGATACTTTTGTTTTGCCAGATTCAGTCATGTCATCAGATGAAGCATCGTCTGAGGTTACCTATACATCTGTCTATACTGATTCCGAGTCTTGGAGATTCCAATGGGTTTCTAATGAGGAGCCAGAGGTACCTAAGGAGGCCCCACCATCTCCAGACTATGTGCCTGGACCTGAGCACCCGCCATCTCCTGATTATGTGCCTGGCCCTAAGGAGCTAAAGTAGGTCTATGTACCTGAGCCTAAGTACCCGGAGTACTTAGTGCCATCAGATGTTGAGGCACCTATAGAGGATCAACCTCTACCTATGGTTGCTTCACCTACAACCCCATCACTAGGCTATGTTGCTGACTTCGATCCAGAAGAGGACTCCGAGGAGGAGTATGCTGACTATCCCACTGATGGAGGGGATGATGATGACGATTATTCCTTCGATGACGATAATGATACTAATGATGATGTTGATGAGGAGCAGTAGGCTCCTGAGGATGAGGAGGAGGAGGAGAAGCATCTAGCTCCTGCCGACTCTATTGCACTACCTACTGACGACTAGGTTCCCTCAGTTGGGGATACAGAGGCATTTGAGACTGATGAGTCTGCACCTACACCACCACCACTACCTGCATACCGTGTTACTGCTAGGATGTCTGTCCGACCTCAAGCACCTATGCCATTTCCTTCCGAGGTAGAGGTTGATAGACTCCTTGCCCTACCTACTCCACCATCATCTTCACTCACTCCATTATCATCACTACTTCCTTTGATTCCTCACCACCACTACCACTACCACCACCATCATCACCCTTGTTACCACTAGTTGATCATTGGGAGGAGGTTCCCGAGGCTGACTTACCACCTTGAAAGTGGCTATGTTTGACTACTCCCACACCTAGGTTTGAGGTATGGGTGAGTTCGACAACCGTTGCTCCCAGATAGCCTGGATTGGGAGCTAATCGCACTACTGACTATGGTTTTGTCGACATGGTAGATGATGCTCCTAGACGTCATGTGCCTAGGGAGGTCGGATATGGTATCACTGACACTTGGGACGAGCTAGTGGATTCCATTCAGGAGGGAGCACCGACGACCCTAGAAGGGGTCAATGCTAGAGTGACTGAGCTTGCTGAGACCTATGAGCGAGACTGATATGTGCTAAAACACACATCATTTATACCCTAGAAAACGCTAATAAATGGACTAAAAACCATAAAATATGTTAAATTATATTGAAAATATGCTTGGTATGTGTTTTTGTGTCTTACAGGTACAAAGGATTGAAAACAAAGCAAAAACAGTAATTTTCGGGTATTTTCGATGATGTTTTCACGTTTATCGAGATACAAACGAACTCATAAAAATTCCACGATCACTCCATTAGAAAGAGCACGAAAGTACGAGTCTATTGGTACCTTACTTGACCTCCGAACTTTTTTTATTTGAACCCTATGTCGTCTTAATTGAACCTTTAGTAATTATAAATCTGAACTAGGCCAAAATGGGGTTAAGTAAATAATTATATACTTATATAATGAAACCATTGCCTAGCGTAAGTGGTTTCTGCCTTTGCCTCAAGTTCGGCACACAATCTTGTATGCTTTTCCAAACTGGAATAAACTTTTCTTCTAACTGATCAAAAGTCATTCCCCTGAAGTCTTTTATCTTCCATCCAGCATGGCTTTTTAAGACAGATGTGTAAAATTGTCTTCTTTTAGATTTTGATGCCAACCTTTGTTGTTGAGCTTGGTATTTCTTGATTCTAGCAAAATCTTTCTGATAGTTAACGAGTTCTGTGATTAACTCAGTCTTCTCTTCAATGGTCAGATCATTTTCAACTTCTTCATATTCTTCCATATGTTTGTTAATCATCACATTACTCATGTCAAGCTCATTAATCATCTGGCTAAGATCCTCTTCAGCATGAATTCTGGCAATCTCCGCATCTCTTTCAATCTATTCTCTTATGCTTTGATCTTCATGAACAAATTCTTCTTGTAATTCTCTAGCCAACTGTAAACTCATTTGTTCTTGAACTTTAGCTTTAGCAGGCTTCTCTGGTTCTGTCATAATCTCCTTCCCTTTCCTCTTGTCTTCCTTCCCAGCAGATGGTATACTAATAGGAATAGGAGATGTAGATCTGATGACTACCCCTCTTGAAGCTCTTGGTCTTCTTGTATAAGGTGTTGTATCTCTGGCTGTGGTAAGAACTTCAGCAGTGGGAACTTTCTCACTAGCAGTGACAATAGCAATGGAAACATTTGAACTAACAGGGAGAACTTGTGGACTAGCAGTGGTAAAAACTTTCATCAAACCTCCACTAGCTAGGATATTTGCAGCTCCCATAGAACTCAAAACATTTGCTAGATCTCATGTACTCTCACTTCCTTTGTCAGTACTCCTGCTACTATCTTTTTCAGCATCACTTATGTACTAGCAGTGGTAAAAACTTTCATCAAACCTCCACTAGCTAGGATATTTGCAGCTCCCATAGAACTCAAAACATTTGCTAGATCTCCTGTACTCTCACTTCCTTTGTCAGTACTCCTGCTACTATCTTTTTCAACATCACCTTTAGCCACATTAACCTCCCCTTGATCTATTCCTCCCTTGTTTGGAGCATCCTCTAGAACACATTCTCTTAACTTTTGAGCATCCTCCAAAGTCTGAATCCTGGCCTTCAGTTGCTTGATTTCAAGATCTTGACTCTGGATTTTTTCAGCCATTTGAGTTTGTTGGCTTTGCAGAGTGGTACAAAATTCCATCAATCCCTTAAGCTTTTGTTCCAGACTACCCTCATCACCACCAAGAGAAGTAACCCTTAGAAATGATTCATGGGGCAAGGCAAAGGTCTTAGGTATGGTATCCCTGTCCTGCCCTGCATCTAAGCTAGAGGTAGTAGGGAAAGCCTCTCCATATCTGTCACCTCTTGTGGGAGGTGCAGTCTCATCTACAACAGGTGAAAGGGCTTTAGACTGAGAAATCCGTATAGCTCTTTTTGTCATTCTCATAGATGTGGGGGTGTGAGATGGAATATTTGTTGTGTGAGGTGGAGATGCTTGTAGAGTAGTTTGAGCTTCTGGAGGAGTGGATTGTATTTCATGAGGTGAGGATGTGTGAGTTGGATGAGATGTAGAAACATGATGAGTCAGGGTGTGGGATGGGGCTTAAGTTGGTTTTCTAAGCCTTCACCCTGTTGAACAATCATGGTATCAAACAGTGGAATAGAGCTCCTAGAAAAACTAGGACTGTTGACTCTTAAAGTTGTAAAAACCTTTTGAGTTTGAAAGGGAATAGGGTAAAGTTTAGAATGTTGGATGGTACCAAATTGACTCATTTTCAAATGTTTTTCAATAAATCAAGGGTACATTAGAAATTTACCCTTACTGTTGACATTCCTCATCATACCATCAAAAATCATCTTAGAAAAGTTATAAGTTCTATTTGTGGCAAGACATACAAGAGCAGTAGCAATATTACTACTAAACTCATTAAAACTAGTACTCTTTGGACTCAAGCACTGCATAATGGTATGATTCAGAATCTTCCACTGACATGAAATTTGACCTTTTTGAAAAGAAAATCTTTGATTTGGAAAAATATTATAACCCATCAGTGAAAGGTTTTCAAAAAGTTCATTGTCAGGCAAAGTACTAATCCCTTCCTCATCATTTAGTTTGAGATGCCTCCTAATTGATGATTCAGAGATAGTCCTTTGCTTGCCATTGATTTTAGCAAGAATATTAGTTTCTCCATCCGCCGTTTCGATCCTAGTAGTGGACCAAAACTGTCGGATGTGTGAAACATAAATAGTGGGACTAACCGTCAAAGCATACCTGATGTGAGAAGCTTAAAGGAAGTCCACTATTTGATGGAAATCAGTGTTATGCTCTGTTTTCTCCAAAATTGCCACCATGTTGTGGTAATCACAAAAAGTAAGTTTAGTCATGATGAGGGTTCTGGGTTAAGGATTAGAAGAGGTGTTGGTATTGTGGGCGACTTGAATTGAGATTATATAGGCACTTTAAAAGATTATGATAACGATGAAACAAGAGAATCGAGATTGTTAAGAACTATCTTGAAACTCTATATTAAGAAGTTATATAATAAGATAAGTAGCCCAAAAAATAAAATCTCAACGACTATTTAATTAATGCAACAAACTTTTAAGCCCAACAGTGCCAACGGCTATATTGTCAGTGGGAAAAAGAAAGTCAAACAGTGGGAACTAAGACTAGCAGTGGGAACTTTGTGGTCTAACAGTGGGATATATTCCTAAGGGTATCAACTTAACTTCAATAATCAAAAGTAAGCCTACCCTATCCATACATACACACTTGCAAAAGTAAGTGAGACATGCATGAATTCATGAGTCCTTTGCTCGCTAGATGACCCATGAAGAAAATTGATACACATATTTACCATTGTATCCATGTTTAACCCATTGAATAATTTCCCTAAGGCACCACCCTACCACATCCATTCTAGGTCAAATGTCTTGGCAGTGCAAGCCCTTTCTCCAATAATTACACACCTAAATGCCATAGCACACCTCATGCTCACTAAGAACGCTTAGAGAGACATAGGAGCAACTCTTGTGGACCAAATGTGTGTATAACCCATGAATGAGGTCTTACACTACAGTGCCTCAAAAGTTAAAATCAAACTTAAGCAAGAATTTTAACTTTTATTCACCAGTGGGGTCAATCTAGGACTGACCATGAGTATTTTATGAATACCCGAATCCTAGAGGTTCCTTAACCTCATCCCAAGAGAAATTGAGCTTACAAATATACAACTTATGATGTGATTCCACCCTTGACTCCATTGATGATAGCATAGAGATCTTTTCATGACTTGCTCATTCTGCAATTGTTAGTCCAAAACCAAGAAAAATACTAACGGTGCAGTGGGAACATTTACACTGACAGTGGAAAACCTAACAGTGGAAAAATGACTAACAGTTGCATTTTACGTTAGCAGTATAAACACTTATTGATCTAATAGCAGTGCAAATCCTATACAAAACTTTACAAAAATCATGAGATAGACATATTAGGGGTCTAGCATTCCAATACTTACAACTAAGTACTGAAATCTCCCCACATCAAAAGCTTTTGTTAAAAGGTCTGCTAGATTATCATCTTTAGGAATATACTCCACATAGATTAGTTTCTTTTCAAAGCAGTCTCTTATAAAATGATGTCTTATCCCAATATGTTTTGTTCTAGAGTGTAAAACAGGATTTTTGACTATACAAATTGCACCGTTATTATCAATATATATCTTAGTGTTCATGAAATTGTACCCATAGTTTAGAAGCTGATTTTGTATCCAAAGAACTTGCCCACATCCACTTGCAGCTGCTATGAGAGTTCTATTTCTTCTTTCAGCAACCCCATTCAGTCTTTATTGTGCCTTTGCCAGTAATCTTTCCACCTTCATATCCAAATGACACATATCCTCCATCATAAGGCTCATAATCTGATAGATAAGATATGTTTCCAGTCATGTGCCTTGAGCAACCACTATCCCAAAATCCTTTATCATCAATATTATCCAGTGGTTTTCCCTATACATATAAAGAGAGAATTAGTTCTCTTTGGGGACCCAAGCCATTACTGACTTGAGTTTGCCTTGTATATCAATGTATTGATATTTCTTGAATGTTACTGATACACCATTGACATTTGAACCTTCACTAGAGATTTGCTTAGGTATCCAAATCTAACAAGCTGAGGCCTTAACAGCTTTTCCCTTGTTTCTCTTAGCAGCAGCAACTGTTGGCTTAGCAGTGGGAACTTTTAAGCCAACAGTGGGATTTTTTGTTCTTACAGTTGGAACCCAATGTTATTTTTAGCTACTGCTTTTCTTTCAAAGGGCCTTTTTACCTTTGAATGTGCTGATTTAACAAAATATTTCATTTTTGGTTGAGCATCATTCAAAAAAAAATTGTTAGTAGAAAAAGATCTGTTAGGAGCAATGGTTTTTGTGCTAGATTTGAGCAAAACAGCTTTGGGTGTCAAGTTTCCTTGGGTATAATTAACCTTTGACCAGTTTTTCCCTTTATTTACCCACTTATTTTTATTACAGTTAACCTTCAAATGCTCAAAGCTACCACATTTATAACATGCTTTATTTTGCATCACAAAGTCTTTTCCTAGCTGTTGGGATTTTAGATTATTCCAGTTCCTCTGGTTCCCTCTAGGTTGATCTCTATTCTGATTAATGGTAGACCTGATATCTCAATAGGTGTGGATTTACTATCACTTTCATCCTCAGAAACCCAGTCCTCAATTATTGGAGGACCAAAATTGTTAGACCTAACATTAGAGCTTTATGAGATGTTCCTATATAACTTAGCATATTTAGCAGTTGGTTTCCTAGCATTTTCAATACAATTGATTTTAATGACATTAGGACAACTAGACTCTTTCACAAAGTTAATTATAGGCATTAACAAAGCATTACTAGATGTTCCTCCATGTTTACAAACAGTCAAGTTATTTCCATCTAGTTCACTTCTTACATCATTTGTGACATCTACACTAGATGTGGGCCTAGTATAGTCAGTGACAGTGTTATCGGCAAATTCAGGTAAACCTATCCAAGACAAATCTGGCATGGAAGATGAGTAGACTTGTACAGGAGGGGGTGGGACAGTTCTATATTCATCAAATCCCACACCCTTCTTGTCCTTACCTGATTTTTGACTTTCTAACATTTGATCTAAGTCTTTAGATGAGTTGACAAACTTTTCTAACTTAGAATCAATGCTATCTCTCTCTTTCTTGACTTTTTCAAGCTTATTTGTAAGATTCTCAATTTTATAATCCTTAAGTTCTAAATCTCTTTCTAAGACTCTTATCCTTTCACAGAATTTAGATTCATTTATTTTAAACTCAACCAACCTAGCTTTAACCTGCGATAAGCCTCTTTTATAATTACACAAATCTGATTCACTATCAAAAAGTTTTTCTCTAAGCTTATTAATCTTAGTGTTGAGGTTTTCTGTGTTTTTCTTGCATGATTTAGAACAAAATGAATCATCATATACCTTATTATCTAAGATTGAGCTAGACTTGGCCATATCTTCTTCGACAAACGAATCTTGTGTGTAGTAAATGTATTCTTCTTATTCAAAGCTTCTCAACCCGCTCTGATACCACTTGTTGAGTCCCAAAACTCTAAATCTACTGCCTTAGGTTATAAGGTTATTATTACCTTGGTAATCACAAGATAATAATGTGAGAAACTTTTTTGAAGTGTTTCACCAAAGGCTATGCGGAATCCAACCTTTAGTGTTTAAGAAGAATAACAATGGAAATGGAATGGAACAGTGATTTACACAAAAAGCTTTAATATTATTGAAGTAATAATACGAGTACTCAACCAGTACTAGGGTTTACAAAACCTTAAAGCTATGAGAAAGTCTATGTGAAAGATGTGTGTGTATGATGAATGTATATTGTAGATGTATCTCTACTCTAACCTAAGGACTCCTTTTATAGCACAAGGAGCCCTGTACAAGATAAGACCTAACTAGATCTCCTAAATCACAGGGATAATCAGAGTACATTCTATATATAACAATAACGCATATTTGACTCTGAGTAATCCTTATCTTCAATCAGCAGTGGAAAGTCTTCAACAGTGGCAAAACCTCTCAGCAGTGTAAATACTAGCAGTGGGAAGATTTACACTAACAGTGGGAAAAGTACTCTAGCAGTGGAAACCATATAACTAGCAGTGGGAATGCCTTAGCATTTTATTCCCAACATATATCAACAATGATATATATAATGATAATGGCCCTCGGTGTAGGCAATTGCCATATACCTATGAGATTCAAATATAGTGCGTTTGGTTACCTATCCGGCTAACACAAACGGGATTCATCAATCCCGATAGGTCTATCCACAATATTCGCGTTCACTCGCAAGTGATTAATGGTCTATGATAGTGAGGGTCTTTTGGCATAAAGTGACTTAGACATTAGTTGTAATAGTATATCAGGATAGCATATAGTTTGGAAAACACTTGTATTTATGATTTATAGCATGTATCCCCCTCACGGGTTTATGAAAACATTAAAGAGATTTAAAATTGAGGCTATGAACTCACCTTAACAGTACAGTGAAATCTGATTGATGGCAAAAGTATATGAAATGAAAGTAACGGCTTCGTCACACAACCTGGGTAATATGTCAAGTCTAGTTTGATTGAATATGTTTAATGTCATAATGTAATATATTATTGCATCACTGTTCGGGCCATCATAATTCAGAGGTCATGTAGTAAACGTTTGAGGAGCCAGGGCACTTTAAATCGTAAACCCAACAAACTCGTCAAAATGTATACCCAAATGAAACCCCTCACATGAAGCTCCCTACTAATGTCGTACGATAAAATGTTAAGTTTCTTTAAAAGCTAGTTGATGATAAGTTATGTTAAATATGTAACGTAATTGATTTATAATGCGACGATCGATGATTAATAACGACAAATATGTCTTTTATATATAAAGTATATACAATTTAAACCTTTAACTTTGAAACTTGGCAAAATAGGTCCTTATAGTTATAACTTTGAAAT
>BQNB010091247.1:0-26927 GCA_026074375.1 Tanacetum coccineum
TGATCCTACCGAGGATTTGGTTTCTATTTTCAAAGATTCAGCTGATTCTACGAAAGAAAATCTTTTTGATACCAGTGTTGAGATGTTCACCAATGAACATACTCTTGATTACTCATCCCCACCAATATGGGATGATTATGAAGATGACCTTTCTGATCTTGAGACATTTATTTATGATGATTATGATGATCCATTTGACTCTAAGGAAGAGAAAATCAAAGAGTCTAAACTCTTGATTGATTATCTTGATGACCTTGATTCCTCTGAATCAAGTGATTTCCTTCCTTCTCCCAAGTATGACTCGTTTTTCCATGAGGATTTTTCCAAAGTTGATGCTTTGCCTTCGACCGTCATCGAGGATAAGGTATTTAACCCGGGTATCCTCATTCATGAGAACCTTAATGTAACCAAGGATAAGAGTTCAAAAGAGATGTTTTCATCTAAATCTCTTGATGTTTTTGACCCTCCCGCACCACCCTTAATGGACCATGACTTTACCTTGGTAATTCCCGGGTCCAAGATTTCTCTCTTAGTTTCCTCTACCATCGAGGACAAGATTTTTAAACCCGGGATTCAAATTACTAAAGGAATTCATTCACCTTCGGTTTTATCTCATCGGGGCTCTCAACTTTTCAAAATATCAAAGATTTTTCAAAGCCCGATGAAGATATTTCCTTGCTTAGTTTAGGGGGAAATTCGTATCTCGGATGTTCTGTTTCCCCATTTTACCCACCATGACCGTCTTGTTAGAATATGAGTCAAGCTTAGGGACTCGATAAAAAACAAGCGCTTCGTGGGAGGCACCCCATGCTTATCCTTAGTAGTAGTATATGAGTATAATAATAAATAAGTGTGATGTGAGGAGGCCAGTACTCTTCCGATTCTTGTTTTTTGTGTTGTGATTGTTTGCAGGATTTCCCCACAATTTTTGAAGCCTCTCGTGTTTGGTGTTTTGTCCCAGTTCACTCGAGCTTCCCAGCCTTTGCATGCTTTTAGTTTGGGGAAATCCAATATCCTTTGATCTTATGGACTCGTTTATCTTTGCATAATTAATAAACGGCTTAGATTTATGTAGAGACCCTTCCTAAAACATTAAGGACAATGTTTCATTTATAAAAAAAATGATGAAAAATAAAAAAATTGTTAAATAATAAGTGTTTTGACACGAATGTAGGCTTTCCGTTGGTGAGAACAAAAGTAGATTTTGACCTGACCAGTTTTATATCTTAGCTTGCTCCTTAACGTATTTAGGCTAAGCATTCACGAGTTTCTTTATTAGAGATTTTAAATTATGAAGAACACGAAATGATAGAGTAGATTATAAGTTTTGATGCTAAGCGTAGAATAGTTGGATTTCTTTAAGGCTCATGAGTGTTAATTATGGCTTTTTCTCCCATTAGATTGTTTCACCCTAATAATAATGTTTAATAAGTAAAGTTGTGCGGTTTTTTGGTTAATAGTTAGTTCATAGCGGTTTTCTTTAGTTTCTTTATGATTTAGAGATAGTATATATCAGGAATACTTAATTTGGCATACTATATGTATCATAAGAATAAATATTCTGCTTATCCCTTAAAGAGCCTTAGGGTATATGGGGTAAGTAGAATCTAAAAATAAAACTATGGGCTGAATAAAAGTTTACTGCATCTTGCCGGCTCACAACCGATGTTGCAGTCTTCTAAATAAAGCACATAGTAATAATCCGAGGTCAAAATATGTTTGATGCATCTTGTCGGAAGCGCGGCCGATGTTGTAGCCTTCTAAAGGGCCGAGGTCTAATAATGTTGCTTAATTTTTATCTTGTTTGTACCTTAAAGAGCCTTAGGGTATATGGTGCAAATAAGATTGGTCCATTTATGTCTTAAAGAGCCTAAGGGTATATGACGTAAATGGTACCTTGCTTAAGTAACCGAATAAAAGCCAAATTTTGGTCGCCTTGATGTGGACTTAATCTTGATTGCATTGTTTTCTTTTGAAAAGGGCTAGGAACTAATTATTGCGTCTTTACCGTTACGCTTTATTTTCGGAATTAATAAGTATCGAAATAAAAGTCTTAAAGAGCCTTCGGGTATATGACTTAAATAAAATCTTGAGATACAAAATTAGGAAATAAGGGAGGAAGAGTAAGTACACAATTAGCTCTTATGAGTAGTGTTAGCATCATAACTTGTATTTTATAATGATCTTGTTTTAAAGCTTGGCTTGGAGAGGTGAAAGTCAGGGACGATGAATTTATCCATTTGGACACTTATTGTGCTTTTTGTTCTATGATCCTAAAAGTTATCAATAAATAATGAAAGCAATACATTATGTCACACATGAATAAGTTGTAAATTAAGAAAATCTAAAAAAATGGAAAAACATTGGAAAATGGGAAAGCAAGGTGTTTTATAACTTGTGACTTCTTAATTCTCCCCATGATTTATTTTGCTACTTTTCAAAGGATTAGTTTGGGGAGGTTTTGGGGTATTTGGTTATAGAGCATGTAATATTGCGTGAGGACACGCAATCATTTAGTTTGGGGAATTTTGATATGTGTGAAAACACATATCCGTTTTATATTGAAAATAACTCTTAAAAGACCAAAACTGTGCATAAAATGCTTGTATATTGCTTGTTTTGTCTTTCTGATTGTGTAGGTACGGATATGCAAAAATCAAAAGAAAACGACAAAAAATCAGACAAACACAAACACGAAAAACGAAAGAGCACACAAGAGCCGGGAGAAAGCTATCAAAAGTCAAAAGTAGTCAACTCAAGTCAAGCAATGGTCAACCAAATTCAACCTACAAAGACAAAAATCCCAAAAACACTTAACATAACCTTTGTTAAGTTGTTAAATACCGAGGACTAAGTTTGCAAAACCCTTTTAAGTAAGCCCAGGGACCATTTCTGCCAAGATTAAAAGATATTTTACACTAGGACTTTTGTTTAACAAAGACAAGGACTAAGGTTGCCAATACCCCAAAGTTATACCCCCCGTTTACCCAATTCAGTTAAAACGAATAAAATGGCGCCAAGAACACATTCACTATTCATCATCACCCTCACCTTCTACCATAGTCAAAACAAGAGGGTTATTCTCAATCAAAGGGCGAATTGGACAATTCAAGAGGTCTAGTACAAAATGGCAGGGACAAAAATGTAAACTCAAGCTTCTTATTGGCTCACCCAAGCTAGGAGGACACATGGAAGTGAAAGAAGCACAAGGAAATGATTGATTTTACTCTTCTATCACTCACAGAACAAGCACAAACGTCTCAATCACGGATTTCCACGCTGGCAATCCGTATGGGAAAGAATATGATCCAACAGCCAAGCTTAATGATCTAATGATTGGATTAATGTACGAACAAGATCAAAAGGAGCGTCTAACTACCAAGAGGACTAGAAGCTTCAGCAGATGGCTATAAAAAGCCTCACTCACACACACATAAGATGTTAGATAGTCTTGTAGTTTTTAGCTTATTAATTAGCTTATGTAATTTTTTCCATTTCCGTTTCCATTTCCAGTATTGTACTCTCAAATTCACTAGAATGTAATCATTTTTCAAGGTTAATGAAATCAAGTTTTCTTTTATTAAATCTGTCATAAATTCTTATTGTTTTCAAATATGTATGTTGCTGTTTGATAAGATCTCACAACAAGCTCTAATATGCTCATACAGATTGAAGAGTTTTTTTGAAGGATATGCCAATCATGGATGGGCTTATTGGGGTTGATTTGTAAACACACAGCTTACTTGGACCTAGGGGTGTAAGGTTAGTGGTTAGGATCTTAATCTCAAGCTTGGATCAATTATGAGTTTACCATTTCAATTTTCAAGTCATTTTATTCCTTGTTTGTAGTCTAGCTTATTTCCTATTTATTAAATGCTTATTTGATAGTTTAGTTTATCTGTTTTTGCTTATTTCATCCTAGATCATAGCTTTACTTTTCAACTATCATAAAATCAATAAAAACCAAAAATATTAGAGTAATTTGTAGATCTTTAATTCTAGCTTATCTAGTTGTTAAAATAAGTTCACTAGGGTAGTTATAAGCTTAATAGTATCTGGTATTAAGGCTATGTTCATTAGATTTCAAATTGGCTAGCTTAATTAAAATCTGTCATATACTAAAGAAGTGTTTGGTTCAATACAGTTTGACCTCATAAAGTCAAACTGAATTGTGCAATTTACTTTAGTCAGTTCAATTTTCATTTAAAATTAGTTGTAAAAGGGTTTTCAGAAGTTAGATTTCAAAAGTTAAAAATTTAAGGCTTATTTAGTGTGTTTTAGCACCAGGGGAGATATCCCTATTTCTTTGTTAAGCTAAATTGGATCTACGCTTTTTAGGCTTAGTTTTGTGTTTGCATTGTGTTAAGGCACACTCATTAGGAGTGTGTTTTGCAGGCTTGACCAAAGAGGTCACCTGCATTTGTGTTATGCCTCTTTGCCATTTCCATCTGATAGGCACCACTGCAGTCTTAAACTGCAGTGGTTTTTGATAAAAATTAGGATAGCTTAAATAGTTTTTAGCCTTTAAAATTTAGTAAGCTCTTGAATTACATATAGGATTAAGTAGTTTTAAACTTGCTTTCAAATGTCTAGCTTATTTCTTAGGATAATTTAGCTTTAAAAAAATCATCAAAAAACTAAGATAGACCAAAAACACTAGGTTTAGAACATAGCTTTTAAATCTAAATTTCTAGCTTGTAAGATCTAGTTTATTGGCTTATATTTGCATCATATAAGTTGATTGTTAAGCTTGCATAAGCTCAGCTTCTGCCTTGGCTTATTGAGCATTTGAGCTTAAATTGATTTTGAACTTTTTGAGCTTTTCTCTGAGTTTGCTACTTTGTTCATCAATTCCAGTTAGTTTAAAATGTTTTTAGTTAGTATAGCTTTTCATTTTTAGCTTGTAGACATCATAAGCTACATAGGACAGCTTTTGGTTTTATATTTGAGCTAATATTGAGCTTTATGCAAGTGATTTAGTCAAAACAAGCAATTTTGAGCTTAAAAGCTCACTTTCTGTAAACAGTTCTTCAAAAAGCTTTTAGATAGCTTAATTTTAAGTTTCAGCTTATATTGTTTTTATTAAAGTAGCTTTAAAAAGTGTCATCTTCAAGCTTGTGCTTTTATTTTTGCAAAATAAAAAAAAAGAATTTTTAAAAAAGGGTGTTGCCAGACTTGAACCCACGACCTCAAGCTTACATGTCCAATGCCTTAACTAGTGTGCTTCATTAGCTCATCTGGTCACCTCTTCCTCCATTAAATTGTTATAGTCTTTTTGGGCTTAAACCCATTATATAAGCCGTAGCTGATTATAGCTTATTAGGAGCTTATTAGTTAAGTTGTCATCCTAGTCTTATTTTTCCTTTGATCTTTGTTAGGTTTAGGATTTTTCCTGAATTTTTCATATTTTTCTATTTAGTAGATTATTTTTAATCATTTTACTTAGGTTTAAAAATTCGAAAAATCATAAAAAATAGAAAAATAATCAAAAAAATAATTTTCTTTTTTATAAAATTTTCTTTTATTATTTTCTAGGTTTAGGTTTAAAAATTATTTTTGTAGGGTCAAAATTGCAAAATCTCGTTTTCTAAAGAGCGGGATTGATTCCCGTTCTCGTTTTTGCTATTTTTAAGTTCGATTTAACTTCGTTTTTGGTCTAGTCTTCTTTGTTCTTACTTTTTAGGCATGTAGGACTTAGAAAAGTTAAAAAATAATTTTAGGTTTAATTTTTAAATAATTTAGTTTTTTTTAATTGCCGCGTTTATTAGTTTAGTTGTTTTAGTGATTAATTGTTCTTAATTGTTAGTTTAAGTTGCTTTTAATCGTAGATTTAGTTAATTAAATCCAAATCTTCAAATTCAATCCGAATCATTGTCCGAATAAGAACGAGGTCTCAATTTCACAAGTCGTTGGGGAAACGACCCGGGGAATAATACTTCCCGGTAATACGTATATTGTATTTTTAGTGTGATTTTTCCTTATTGCCTTTGTCCTCAAGGGTGATTTGGGAATTTCATTACTTTTGTATTATTACGTGTATAAATACTACGAATCAGGGTTTCGTAAGAATGTCAGCGATGTTGTCGACGGACGTGACTTTTTCGATTGAGATATGTCCTTTCTAGACATTATCACGAAGAAAGTAGTGACGAATTTTGATGTGTTTGGTTCAAGAATGTTGCATCGGGTTTTTGCTAAGGTCAATTGCGCCTTTATTATCTCACATGATCGGGATGTCATCGAGTCGAACGTCATAATCGATAAGAGCTTGTTTCATCTATAATGCTTGTTGACATGCCTTTTCGGCGCTTAAGTATTCGGATTCGGTAGTAGATATAGCAAGAGCGGTTTGTTTCTTCGAGAACCAAGATGTCAAACAACATCCCATGAATGTACAAATACCGCTAGCGCTCTTTATATCCACATATTCTCCCGCATGATTAGAGTCAGCATATACTACTGTTTCTATGCCAGTCCCTTTAGGATACCATAATCCTAAGTGCGTAGTGCCTTTAATTTATCAGAAGATACGTTTAACCGCTTCAAGATAAGAGGTTTTGGGAGCCTCTTGGAAGCGGGCACAAAGGCAGACACTAAACATGATATCGGGCCTACTTGTCGTTAGGTATAATAAACTACCTATCATGCCTTGATACTTGGTACTATCTACCGACTCACACTCTTCGTCTTTCGTGAGTTTAGTATCGAAGGACATAGAGGTTTTCATAGGTTTAGATTCTTCTAAGCCAAATTTCTTAAGCATTTCTTTAATATATTTATATTGATTAAAGAAAATTCCATCTTCTATTTGTTTTATTTGTAGTCCAAAGAAGAAGTTAAGTTCGCCTATCATGCTCATCTCGAACTCGTCATGCATGATTTTGGCAAATTCATCACACATGTCTTGACAAGTCAAACCGAATATGATGTCATCGACATATATTTAAACGATGATGAGGTTTGAACTTTTCTTCTTAGTAAAAAGAGTGTTATCTACCATTCCCATTTTATATTCATGTTTAATAAGGAAAGCTTTTAATCTATCATACCAAGCTTTGGGTGCTTGTTTAAGACCATATAAAGCTTTCTTTAGTTTATAAACATGATCCGGTTTTTCAAAGTCAATGAATCCTGGAGGTTGTGCCACGTATACCTCCTCATTGATAAAACCGTTCAGGAATGCACTTTTTACATCCATTTGGAATAGTTTAAAGTCTAAAGCACAAGCATAAGCTAATAGTATCCTAATTGACTCAAGTCTAGCAACTGGGGCATAAGTTTCATCATAATCGATGCCCTCTTGTTGATTATAGCCTTGAGCAACTAACCTAGCCTTATTTCGAGAAACAATACCGTTCTCGTCTAACTTATTTCTAAACACCCACTTAGTTCCTATAATTGTCATATTCCTAGGTTGTGGAACTAACTCCCAAACGTCGTTAGCAATGAATTGATTTAATTCTTCTTGCATAGCGACTATCCAACTATCATCCGTTAAGGCTTCATTCACATTCTTAGGTTCTATAGTTGATATAAAACAAAAGAAGTTACTTTGGTTTTGGGCTTGTGATCTAAGGGTTCTTTGGTTAAGGTTTCCTATGACATTTTCTAATGGATGGTTCCTAGATTCCTTAATATTGACTATTTCGTCAATCTCTAAAGTTTCATCCACAATGTCATTTTCTAGGTTTTTCTTTTCGGTAACCTTAATTTCTTCTTCTTCATCTAAGTCATCATCCACCAAGGGTGATGTCTTAGAGGGTGGATGAGTTTCATCGAATGTCACGTTAAGTGATTCTTTGACTTTCCTAGTGTGTTTGTTTAGGATGATGTAGGCTTTACTATTTTGAGAATAGCCTAAAAAGATTCCTTCGTATGACTTTGGGTCAAACTTTGTAAGGTCGTCTTTACTGTTTAGAATGAAGCACTTGTGTCCAAACACTCTAAAGTAATCTAACGTAGGTTTCCTACTCTAATAGTTCGTGATGGTTATCTCCTAAGATGGCCCTTAATTAGGATTCGTTTGAGAATGTAAGATTGAAGCGTGTCTAACGCAGTTACACCAAAAACATTTGTGGTAACGATTTCCTCATTCACATAGCCTTACTTTCATATTACTCTTTTGAACACACAGTGTCCTTGTTTTTCCTTTTACCCACCCACACACCCGCATAATTTGATTGAGGAGTGCGTGGAGCTGAGAAATTATGTGTAATACCATTTGCATTACAAAACTCTCCAAATTCCACCTCATTATCAAATTCCATACCGTGGTTAGTTCTTATTGACACTATTGTACGATCCCTAATAGGTTTGATCATTTTCTTATCTCTATACTAAATACTATCGAATTGACGAAAGCTTTCGTTTTGAGGTCCCTTAAGGAATCTAGTACAAGTATACCTAGAATAGTCATCTACTATGACTAAGGTGTAACGGTTTCCTCCGTACGGTGGATGGACCGAAGAGATCCATATGAAGGAGTTATAAGCATCTAGTCGTTGAGACTATATTCTTAGCCTTATGACTAGCATAAGCTTCCTTTCAAATTTTGCAAGCATCACAGAAGTGTTGATCAAACTTAAGCTTAGGTAAGTTTCTAACTAATTCCTTAGATGCTAACGTTTGGATGAGACGCATATTTATGTGACCTAATCTCCTATGCCACAACGTGGAGTTTTCATCAATCATTGCTAGACAAATTTTGTCTTTAGGCTTATGATATGTGCTAAAACACACATTATTTGTACCTCGGAAAATGCTAATAAACGGACTAAAACACTAAAATATGGATAAATATGTTGCAATTATGTTTGTATTGTGTTTTTATGTCTTACAGGTACAAAGGATTGAAAACAAAGCAAAAACGGTAATTTTCGGGTAACTTTTGACGACGTTTTCACGTTTATCGAGGTCAAAACGAAGTCGTTAATATTCCTCGATCACACCATTGGAAAGAGCACGAAATTACGAGTCTAACGGTACCGGCCTTTCATATTTTGACCCTTACTTTCTATTTGAAAACCTTTTTCGTCCCTGTTAGCGAACCTTTGATACATATAATGAAGCAGTAGGGGCTCAAAAAGAGTGGGATAAACGAAGCTGCGCTAATAACCTAATGCATATCTATAACAAGACCACTGCCTTAGCGTACCAGTTGGTCTACTAGTTGGGGGCCTTGCTTATAGATTTCACCCAAGAGGATCGGGGGTTTGTATTTCAATGCAAGGAGGTTATAATTCCCCCTCTCGCGCCACGTTATCTGCCTACGCTGGCTTAGGGAAAACAAAGACACATCCGACAAACGTGGTACCACGTGGCATGCCACGTGGCGGACCTAGACCCGACCCGACCATGACCCACCGGTTGACTGGCGGTCAACCGCCGTTGACCGGTGGGTGACCGGTGGTCCGACGGTGGTTGACTGATGGTCCGGCGGTGGTCCGCCGCCGTTGACCGTCGTTGGCCACCGTTGACTGCCGTCGTTGACCACCGTTGACCGGTGGTGGATCCGGTGACGGTTGGCAGGCCATGTGGCACCACTCAGGTGGTGACACGTGGCACAACTAATGATTGGTACGAGGTGACAAGTACGAGGTACTGTTTATACGAGGTGGCAGGGAATGTCAGGTGGCAGTACGAGGTGGCGGCGGCTGGCCAATCAAAGCATGATACGTGTCCAAAATGCGTACTACAACGTGAACCGAGGTCGCTGTCTAGCATGCGTGTGTCAGGTCCAAGGTTGTCACAGCTCGATCTGGAAATCCAGCAATTAATGCGTCGAGGCAGTATCTATTGTGGAAGATAGAATGCAACCAAACTATGAGCGTAGAGACAACTAACAAAATACCCCCATTCAGAGAGATTCACCCTCTAACAAAAGGTACGAAACACAACACCACACCCCAACCTCCCCACTCACTCTCTCACTGAAGGAGATAGAAAAGATCTACAAATTCACAAACTAAGACACGCAGCTCCATTAAGTGAGGTGTTAGAGAATTAGTTTATTTTCAAATTAGTAGTAGGTGTAGATTTAGGAGTAGTGTAGTATAATTTTTAGCTTATTGTAAAAGCTTTATAGCTTATTTAGCTTATGTAGAATCAAGATTTTGAGCTTATAATTTGAAGATGTTTGAGGTTGGTTTTTATGCTTATTATTTCTTAATGCTTATTTCTTATGCTTATTCTTCTACTCTTTCTTTTCTTTTGCTTATTTCCAAATAAGCTCATGCTTATAGCTTATTTTTGGATCCCATCTCTTAAGCTTATATTCTAATAAGCTACTTCCAATCTTTACTTTAGACTAGCAGATTTTATATTGTTTTTTATTTAGATCTTTTCGAGTGAGCTTATATTTACTTTATTTTTCGATTGCTTCTCTCAACACGTCTATTCTCTCTACTACTATTCAAGCTTATTTTTCTTTAATAGATCTAATCCTTAATCAGACCCGATCCGAGTCAACTTGATAACACCTTAGTTTCGGGTGTATAGATCTAAAATAATAGATCTTTATTTTTAGATTATTTTCTAGCATAAAGTTTGTTGCTTTTAATTCTAAAGCTTATTCAAATTCCATGCTCTTCTCTAGATCTAAAATCTTTAAAATACAACCTGTTCCACAGATGCTAATCCTTCGCAACCAATCTATGATTTGAACACACGCTTGAACACAGTTCGTGCGTGCGCGCAACCACACCTTCATAAGATTCTAAAGTCTTTTCATTCGACTATACTAGGCATTTGAAGACATTTACAAGCGCTCATATGTCGAACCTTCACTTATCTCATACACACGATGAGAACCTTAAATCATCACCCGACACACACTACCATACTGTGAGTACTACTTTTTGCTTATCTCATCTTTTTCTCTTTTCTTATCTTTACTTTTTCAAAAATGCTTATTGTTTGATTAAGCTCGATTCAAATGCTAAAAAAGGTGTCATGAGTCTCATACTCGACTTATTCATTAAAGTCCTTGAGCACCTTTATCTTCGAGATCTTATTATTTTAGCTTACTTAGTCATAAAGTATACTCTACAACTTAATACATAAGAACTCTATATATCCTATCTTATTATATATGCTTTGAATCTTAAAGTCTAAGGGGCTAAATCTACTTTTGAAAGGGTACTACTTAACTCTAGCATTTTTCAGTAGATAGTGGCATTATTTAAACGAGCTGAACACTGATTCTTCATCCATTCTTCGAACACAAGTGCCTCTTGATCATACCTGCTTTCTCGGCATCTACAATGAGTACATCACTATAATCTCTAGCATGTCTCTTCTTTTATTTCCGAAAGTAGGTTTTCTCACCTTATATTCTACTCCTACACATTTAGCGCGCATATTAATATCTATAGTTTTCTATCTATTACAAAAATTAGTTTCGAAATAACTTACCCTTTACTCTTCTATAAATAGTTTTCATCCAGTCTTAACGTCTTCTTCACCCACATAGTACTACTCATATTTCTATTCCCAACATTAACATCTAAGGCCGGAGCTTAAGGGTCTTATAAGGTTGATAAATAGATAAAGTTTTGATCTTTATGGTTTTTATGAAAGTAATTAGTAGATAAAGTTGACAACTTTATTTGCTAATTAGTGAAGTAGAAGCTTTTTAAGTGATAAGCTTATTTGTTTTTATTATTTGAAAGATCGGGTGATTTATATCATTTGGCGGTTCCTTTAATTTCGGTTCCTATTTTCTTAAGATGGCTCTAATTAGGATTCGGTTGAGAATGTATGTTGAAGTTTCTACTACGTTACACCAAAACTTTTGTAGTAACGATTGTTCAATCAACATAGTCCTACTCATTTCTTGAAGTGTCCTATTTTTCCTTTCAACCACACTATTTAATTAAGGGGTGCGTGGAGCTGAGAAGTTATGTGTAATTCCATTGGCATTACAAAACTCTCCAAATTGCACCTCATTATCAAATTCTCTGTCGTGGTTTGTTCTTATTGACACTATTTTACATCTTAATTGGTTTTGAATTTTCTTACTAAATATTTCGAATTGATCGAAAGCTTCGGTTTTGTCCTTAAGGAATCTAGTCCAAGTATACCTAGAATAGTCATCTACTATGACTAAGGTGTATCGGTTTCCTCCGTAACTCCGTACGGCGGATGGACCGAAGATATCCATATGAAGGAGTTCCAAGCATTTAATCGTTAAGACTATATTCTTAGCCTTATGACTAGCATGAGCTTGCTTTCCAATTTTGCAAGCATAACAAAAGTGTTGATAAAACTTAAGCTTAGGTAAGTTTCTAACTAATTCCTTAGATGCTAACGATTGAATGAGACGCATATTTGCGTGACCTAATCTCCTATGCCACAACGTGGAGTTTTCATCAATCGTTGCTAGACAAATTTTGTCTTTAGGCTTATTTCCTAATTTCATCACATATAAGCCTTTCTTCCTAATACCTCTACCTATGACCTTACCATCCTTAGTAATTTCACTATCATGTTTAGAGAAAGTTACTCTACACTTATTATCACATATTTTTCCTATACTTAACAAGTTAAATCTTAAGTTATCTACATGCTCTACATTATCTATTTTGAGAGAGTCATTTGAAATCGTACCTTTGCCAATGATGTTACCGCGAAGATTGCTACCAAAAATAACATTACCTCCGTTGTATGCCTTGTAGCTTGAGAAGAGCTTTCGGTTACCCGTCATGTGTTTGGAGCATCCGCTATCCTTTATCCACTCATCGGGTTCCAAGTCGACTCCAAGGCATATCTATTTATATAAGGCAACACCTCAAACATTTGGTCCCCAATATCTCATGGGTCCAAAGTTGTTAGTGCTAAACATCCCTTGCATTTGATGCAATTGGTTGGGATGTGGAAATGGAAGACACATTTCCCATGGCATGTAACTTTGTCGTGGGAAGTTGTTCCAAGTTACAGGAAAACCACGAGGTTGATTTTGTCGACCAATGTTTCTTTTTGGTTGCGGTGTTTTAGGACGATGATAATTATTTATGACTCTTCTAGGTGGTGGAGTTTTTGATCTAAAATTTGGTTTTGAAAATCCAACTCCGGGTTTTGACAATGGCTTATAGAATTGCTTAACTTCATTATCACTAGCAACGGGAACTCTTACATTGTTTACTATTATGTGTTTTGGTCTAGGACCCAAAATAGATTTTTGAAAAGACACACTTTTCTCAGATCCAGGTGTGGTTCCTGGTGGCGGTCCCATATTTGCTTTGGGGGCCGCCTGCACATTAAGGGGGCCGCCCATATTTATGGGACCTCCATCAGAAAATTTCCTAACATAGTTCTTGCTAGAATAACCTTCATCAACAGCTTTTAGACTAGTAATAATAGTATTAAATCTAGCAAAAGCACTATCTATAGACTCATCTTCGAAAATGACAAATTATTCATATTGTTAAACCAAAAGGTCGATCTTATTATTTTGACTTGACTATTACCTTGGTGGGTGATTAACAATGTTTCAAATTTCTTGCCGCATTACAACATGTAAATTTCTTTTATATCTTTTATAGGCACAAGCATATATAAAATTAACCCATTTAGCTTTCGTTATTTTTCGCAGTTTTCCTTTTTAAGATCATCACTTGTTTTCAAAGAGGGATAACCTCATCTAATTTGGTTTTCAAATTTTGTTCAATGGGTTGAAAATCACCGTTGGTAATAGCATGCTAAAGATCTAGATCTTTCGATTTAACATATGTCTCGAATCTATTTTTCTAATAAATAAAAATATCACTTTCAAAGAGTGGCGGTCTTTGCATAGATTGCCCTTCTAGATATTTATCAGAATCCATAGATCAATTCAAGCTTTAAAATACAGTATATTTTAATAATCTTGAGTGACCTTGGCTCTTAATACCAATTGTGGAAACTAGAAGGGTGAGGTTGAATAGTTTACACGTTTTGTTTAACGTTTAAAAATTTCGTTTCAAAATATTTTGATTCAAGATGTATGTTTAACCAATCAACAATATGAACCAATAATATAACAATCTAAGCTAAGACTAAATAGCAGTGAGAATAATAATGAAGAGATAAGGAAAAGAACAATCAAACCAAGACGCTAAGATTTTATAGTGGTTCGGCTATGAAGCACCTCTTCGCCCTACTCCACTCCCCGAGTATCCTACTTGAGATTTCACTATGTCAACTAGCTCCCTTTAGGCGGAGAAAACCATTTACACGTCGCTTATATTTTTTTCCGACACTAAGCTAAATGTCGAGTCCTAATATTAGCTAGAACCAATCTACCACTTTACAAGATATACACACTTACAATATATACAAAATCAGATCTACACACTATCTGAATTACACAAATACACAAGATAATTACAATAGACATTTGGAACTTAGAAGAAGAGATGAGAGATCACTAATCAACACTTTATTTCTTGGCGAATACGAGTGTTCTTCTCTTGCACTTGAATGAGAAGGAAGAGATGAGAAGGAGAGATTTGATCACTTGAAACAAGATCAAGAGATGTTACTGATCAATATATTTAGTGAAAGAAAGAAGGTTTTTAGAGAGAGAAATAAGTGTGAGAAAATTCGTGCAAAGAGGTCTGATTTTATGCAGGAGGGAGTGCAGTATTTATAGGCTTGAAATCCCAACGGTCATCTGAGGGCGGTCCCGGCGGTCCCAGATATATTTGGGGGCCGCCTAGGCACTTAGGGGGTCGCCCCTAGCCTGACACTCTGAATTTTGTCCTTTTGTTGGGAAGGTTTATCTGGCTGAGCTGTATTCGGTTTTAGGGGGAAAATTTGAAATTCAATTTTTTAGTTTTTGTTAGGATTATGAAAAAGACTCGGTCACCCCCGTGTATCGTTTAGTATAGCATATCTCGTAGTTAGAAACAAACACTTGTATATAAGCCCCTTCCCACCCATGGGAAGGGGTTGGTTGTTTCATTTCATGCTAATAGATTTACTTGCACTTTCTCTCTCTAGAAAGACACTTTCTCTCTCTAAGACTAATTAGCCAACCCATCATCTATTGCTTGTGTTATGATACCTTGTATACTACAATTGGTATCAGAGCACATGGGATGATTAGCTAGATTGTGTGTGCGTTTCCTTGGTTAGTTTAGATCAAAAGTGTGGTTTTAGAAAGTTTATGGTTTTATTCTTGACACTCTTTGATTCTCATGTTTGTAATGTTAAAGTAAGTGTTTTATAGTTGTTATAACTCTCTAGGACCAAGTTGTGCAAAAGAAACCAAGTGAAAACAGTTCAAAAGGTGATTTTTAAGGTTTTTTTGTGAAAAATTTGTATCTTTTCGCGTATGCGTTTTGACCTTACTGTGACATTCTTGGTTGCGTTTTGGGTGAAGAAGCATAATTGCGTTTTTGTTCACTGCGTTTTGAACCTAAGGACCTCTGCGTTTTTGGTCGTTGCGTTTGACTACTAGGTTCTTTTTGAAGACTTTTGTTGCGTTTTGACTAGGGGATACTCTGCCCAATTTTTTAATTGGTTGCGTTTTGATCAAATCGCAACATTGCGTTTTGATAGAACCGTAGGAGTCTCCATTGCGTTTTGACTAGAGACTCTTCATTGCGTTTTGAGAAGTTTTCATTGCGTTTTGATAACTCCTCTTGCGAAATTGATAAATCTCTTCATTGCGTTTTGACCCAAAACTTCACTGTTTTTTTGACAAAACCTCAAAACAACATTTAAGAATAATCGTTAACATCAACCAAACCAAAAACCCACCCCCCTTCCAAAAATTTTTCAAAACAAACCATATCACCTAATCCATCAAACAATCATCACTTTTAACATACAATCACTAATCATTGATCGATCAACATAATCATATCACAAGTAATCATTATGGCTAATCTTTCAGAGGACATCCAATGTGCCGGTTCCGATACCCGACCACCGATGCTTGATAAAGCTGACTTTGTTTCATGGCAACAACGTATTAGATTATACTGTCGGGGGTCATGATAATGGGGATAAAACATCTTAAGAGTCAATTGATGAAGGACCATTTCAGAAGGGGACCACTAGCGAGGAAACGATGATTAACGGAACAGACGAGGTCCAATCAATCAAGGTCCTGAACGACCTCGGTGTTTTATTCGGCAACTGTCACAAGAAGGAAAAGGACAGGTATAATGCAGACATCCCGTGCAACAAACATCATACTTCAAGGTCTACTACCGAAAAGATATCAATTCAACATTTCATAAATCATCTTACATCGAATGCTAAAGACATAGGGACAAAGTGAAGAGGCTCTTTGAAGGACGGACAAACAAAGGAAGACCGTGACTCACAACTTAAGGTATGATTGACTTTGAACACTTCCGTCAGAACAAAGGCGAAACCATTCACAGCTATTATGTTCGGTTTGCCAAGCTCATCAATGACATGCGGAACATCAAGATGACAATGTCAAAAATTTAGCTGAACTCAAAGTTTGTGAATAACATGCTGCCGGAATGGGGAAATTGTTACAACACTCGAAAACTTAACAAGGATTGAAAGATTAACCTTTGATCAACTATATGCTTACCTGAAGGCAACATGAGGCACATGCCAACGAGAACAAGATGATGTTGGAAAACGTCTCAGCACAACCAACGAGTTTGATCCTCTTTTGCCTTGATGTCTAAATGTTTCACATCAACCGAATCATATCTCATACATCAATCGAAATCCACCCAACACATATCATCACCACATTCTGCTGACACCTCGACAATCTGATCTGGTAATTCTCCAACTGAAACCTAATCATAGAAACCAAACCAACACACTTGCCATACTCACCCAATTCATACAAAACTTTCTCTTCCTCAAAACAAACAATCAACTCAGAACCTCTTCCAACCCCAGGAATCAAGCTACAGTAAAAGAAGACGGCCAGGGTGATTTGTTCAGAAATGTACAGTGTAACAAGAACAGAAGGACAGGGTAACAGTGTACGGGGAGCAGAGCAGTTGCTTATGGAGAGCACAGAAAACAAGAATGGGGAAAGCTAATCCGGGTCAAGCCAGGCAGGTTAAGTGCTACAACTGCAACGGGTTAGGTCACATAGCGAGAAACTGCACTCAACCCAAGCGTCCACAGAACTCCGAATACTTCAAAGACAAGATGTTGCTAATGCAAGCTCAAGAGAATGGGGTAATATTGGATGAAAGAGCAGTCATATGTTCCTCGCGTGGTGGACTGTGGTACAATGCTATTGTATGAAGATGTGGATGAGCAACCTGTCCAAAGACTTAGCTCTCAATGTGGATAATTTGTTTCAACTGATGACATGTGATGCGTATGATTCTGATGTTGATGATTGCTCCTACAGCACAAAACCTTTGTTCATAGCTAATCTTTCATCCTCGGATGCCAGTTTATGATGAAGCCGGACCGTCCTTATGATTCGAAGTCTTATACTTAGGTACAAGCTCATGATCACATACCAAGATGCTGTTTGTGGATCATCATGAGGAACACGAGATTCACGGGACGATGTCAACCAAACACGTTGTTGACTCACATGCTGATTATACAGTAGATATAATATGACTCCTTATGATCAGTATGTAAAGGACAACGCAGTACCGGTTGTACAAAATAAGGCATCTAAGGTTCCAAATGATGCATATGTGATGATAGATAATGATTTGCATGAATCTGATGTCACACCAGTCTCTCACAAGAACAAGAACAGACAAAAATCACATCGGAATAGCAGTAGCTACTAAATTGTTAAATGCAGAAACTTGGCCACATAAAGAACAAGTGGAACTATAATGAAAGACGGGCCAGGTTTGAATTAACTGAAATCAGGGAACAAAAGATTTGATAGCAACTAAGAATAGTTATTTGTGACCAGTCGAACATTAACGAAGAGAATTGAAAAGGAACTTGATTTCTGTAAATTGCAACTTGCGTCTACCATCCAACATAACAAGTTAATGTTATATGAAGTTACATCTTTGAAAAAAGGATTTAAAACAAAAGAAAATAAATTCCTGGAAAGATTTTGGACTTAAAAAGGCTTTAAAAGAATATAGGTCGAGGATAAGTTAAACAAACAAGGCCCATGTCTAATTCAAACAGTTCACAAATGTTATGTAAACCATAGGTCTTATTATGAATGAAGTGAATAAGGTACTATTGGCTATAAGAACACCCTTAATGCGTCATCGTGCCAAACAAGCTCAGCCTCCCAGTATCGTGGTCATGTAAGTTGTCACACTAATCAGGGCACCGCCTATACGTGGACTGTGAGGAAACCCTAGAACTGTCTTAAATTTTCTAAGGAATGAAAATGCATGATAAAATGAAACTAAGGAATGTTGTTGGAAAATAAGGTCAATTCCACACCGCCCAATTATGTTAAAGAGAATTTTCTTGCGACCATTTACATCCACAGAAACAACTGACCCCTAGACAATTATTTTGGTCACAAACATTGTTAAGATGAAAGCTTAAGCTCTCAATAGAGCTGAACCCAGAACCCATCAAAGCGTTGACTGTTGTATCCTCCAAAAACACAGCAACGCGTTGTCCCCAAAGTGCTTTCAACCAAAAGGTTTTTCCCCCCCCAAGTGAAAAAATCAACATTTTTACACTTGACCAACCTTTTTTCAGAATTTGATACAAACAATGTAAAAAAGAATTACAACCAACTGGGATCACTGAAGGGGGAAAGGGGTTTTGAAAAACAAACCAAGACATGTTTACCTACGGAGGTCAGTCCATTTTCAAACTCTTCAGAACATTTTGAGGGCATGTCAAAAAGCCCTAACAAAAGAGGTTAAAGAAATGAGTGATGCCTTTGATGAGTTGGAAGCTGAACTTTGACCAAAGTATTGTGAATAGGAAACATGATGAGATTGAAAGAAAAAACCTTCTTATTGAGCATGATAATAAGTAATCGCTAATAAGCTTGTCTAAAGAAGTGTTTTATGTATGCATCGCAATTTCTGAGCGTTAATGTATCTAGATTTACTGAAATGCAAAAGACTCATGATGATAGTCAAAACCCGTTGTCTGGTAACTTGAAGCAGAGCTTTAATATTACGTGATAATGTCCGTAAGGATAATTATAACCGACTTTTAAACTGATTTTCCCCAATCTTGAGGTCAATCACCTAAACTTACAGTAAATAATCAAAACTTAAAGATCGTTTTCAGAATAAACCGCTTCATTGCCGTTAACGATACTCCTGATTTTAACTCAGTTTTTGTGATCGTAATCAAATGAAAGCTTCTCCATCAAGGACAAACAACGTCATCCCACAAGCTGAAAATGCAAATCTCTCACTAATTTCAGGAGACCCGAGTGAATTAGACAGATCAATTGATCTTAGGCCCAGACTATTCATCTAATCTCACCAATTAACTGAAAAAGGTTAACAAGTCTTCAGATCAATAACTGAGCTTGTTTGGGCAGAAAAAGAAAAAGATTAAGTCAGCATACTGAATTGTAAGATTCTATCAAGATTTACGCGTGCAAGCACACATAACAGACAAATCCCTTAAAAATGAAAATGAAAGACTAAAGGATCCAAAACAGAATAACGGACACCATGGTCACTACAACTCAGTTTAAACCAAAAGTAACTGCACCAGAAAGTATGATCTAGATGTTTGCACCTATTTCCCCACGCAATAGGAATATAGGGAAGATTCATGCTAGTCTAATCTTAGGATCTTAAGGAAAGTGGAAGATAACATTCGCCGAAATTAGTGGAAGAAGCCAAAGTTGAAAGACCTTTAGATAGATCACTCGCATTTGCTTGCCGTTACACTAAGCACTCTCAGGAACTTTTAGAATATGCGTTTGGCACCTGCCCAAAGGTCTTTAATCAACAAGATAAGAAGCATGCTAACACCCCTAGGAAAAAGCAAGTTACTTTTGCGGACCAATGTGCAACATCAAGTAGTACTACACACAATCATGTAGAGCCCATGCACACTCAGAAGTCTAATGTCCCTGTGCCTCCTTCTACAGGAGTAAACAGTTGCACTGTTGCTAGCGGATCTCAGCCTAGGAGCATACTCAAGAAACATAGGATCCCGCCAGCGAAAAGTGACAGTTTGGAGAAAGTAGAAGACCACTCTAGGACAATTAGATCTAGCTGTAAAACCACGAATCGTGTTGATTCTAGTATTAGCTCTAAGCGTACTGTAATTAATTCGAATTCTCATTCTGTGTGCCAAACATGTAACAAATGTTTATTTTCGGCTAATCATGATATGTGTGTGGTTACTTATTTGCACTCTGTGAATGCCTCCCCCAAGGTTAAAAATGCTGTGCGTCACGTTAAGCAAGTTTGGAAACCTAAGCAAGTTACACACGTAGGGAAACCTAAACATATCAAGCAAGTTTGGAAACCTAAGCAAGTTACACACGTAGGGAAACCTAAACATATCAAACAAGTTTGGAAACCTAAACAAATTTGGAAACCAACTGGCAAAACACTCAATATCATTTTGGTCATGCAATGGAAGACCCACAAGAAGAACAATCCATCCTAAGAATGATAAGTGCCCTTTAACTAGGTTCCTCTAACCTTACAGGACTGTCAGCCACTGCTTGTGCTAACCAAATCTGAACCCAACCAACATTGGGGATACCAATTTTCGCACAAACACTCCATCTTCGACCTGTTTTCAAATGCAGTTCGTAACAAATCGTCCTTTTAGTATTTAGGACCTCAGGCTGTTTCAAAACATATGACGGGGGATCGCTCAAGGCTCAGGAATTTCGTGAAAAAGTTCATCGGGACAGTTAGATTCGGGAATGATCACTTTGGTACTATTATGGGTTATGGAGATTATGTCAACCGTGATAAGTGGTCTTCTCCAGGGTATACTAAGTGGAAGGACTAGGGCATAATATTTTCTGTTGACAATTTTGTGATTCATACTTGGAGGTTGCTTTCAGAAAGAGCATTCTTGAATGTTTCGTGATACGGATGGTGTATAATTACTTAAAGGGTTCCCGGGCTCGAATTTATACACTATCTCTTGAAGACATGATGAAGTCCTCCCCGATTTGCTTACTATAAAAGCTCCAAGAACAAAATCAAAGGTTATAGGCAATTGGCGGTTTAAAACCACATAAACTTCGGTACACATCAATGATCTTGCAAAAAAGACCATTTTCGAGGGTTACCTAGATTTACAGTTTGAAAAAGAATCATCTTTGTTCCTCCCTTGTCAATTAGGAAAGAGCAAAAAGCATACCCACAAACCCAAAAGCTGAAAACAACCAATTTGGAAGTTCTAAACAACCTCCCACATGGACTTATGTGACCGATGCGTGATGCAAACTACGATTAATGGGAAGAATATATATCTTGGTCAAAACGTCGATGATTATCTCGATTCACGAGGGATAAGTTTTTGAGAACCAAGGATGAGACCCCTGCGGTTGTCATCAAATTTCTGACGCAAATTCAAGTCGGGCTTAAGAAAACTGTTAGATTCATACGCACCGACAATGGCACTGAATTTGTCAACAAAACGTTGTATGACCACTATGAAAAAGTAGGAATTTTTCATCAAAAGACTGTGCCAAGAACTCCACAGCAGAACGGCGTGGTCGAATGTTGAACCTATTCTCCCTCGCAATAGAAACAATAGGGAAGTTCATCTAGTTTATCTCAGGCATCTTAAGGAAATTGTAGATACACTTTGCGAAATAGTAGAAGAAGCCAAAGTTGAAAGACCTTTAGATAGATCACTCGCATCTGCTTGCCGTTACACAATAAGAAGCCTGATCTCACATTTTTCTAGGTCTTTGGTGCTCTTTGTTACCCTACAAATGACAGCGAGGATCTTGGAAAACTGCAACCAACGGCTGATATTAGAATTTTCGTTAGCTATGCACCGAGCAGAAAAGGTTACATAATCTACAACAAACGAACCCGACAAATAATGAAAACTATTCACGTTACATTCGATGAGCTAACTGAACAAATGGCTCCTCTGCAATCCAGTCCAGGACCCGCTCCTAACCTGTTGACGCCTGGACCTATGAGTTCCAGGCTCGTACCCAATCCTGCTCCTGCTATTCCATACATACCTCCCACAAATAAAGAATTGGAGATGTTATTCCAACCCATGTTTGATGAATACTTTAATCTACCGGGTATCCGTCAGAATCCTATTCCTAATGTAGCACAAGACCCGGTCATACATACAGGTCCATCCGTTTCTATTGCTATTGATCTCGACGCACCTTCGGGAAGTCACACATCATCACCATTGGATCATCATTCATCTTCGGTACATCATGGTGTAGCAGGTGAGCAGTATGCTAAAGTGAATCCATTTGCTGTAGCTGATCACGAACCATTTGCTGAAGCTTCAACATCTAGGGAAATTACCATACCTGAATCCAACCAATCCACTCAACCTCATGAGCATATCCAGAAATGGATTGACTCTCATCCTATTGATAACATCATTGGGAATCCCTTAAGACCGGTATCTACTAGAAAATAGCTTGCTATGGATGCTTTGTGGTATTTCTACAATTTCGTACTGTCCAAAGTCGAACCGAAAAACTTTCAATCTGCAGCTACTGAAGACTATTGGTTTCAAGCCATGCAAGATGAAATTCATGAATTTGATCGACTGGACGTATGGGAATTAGTACCACCTCCATACAGTGCCATGATTATTGCTCTCAAGTGGATTTATAAGGTGAAGCTTGATGAGTATGGTGATGTGTTGAAAAACAAGGCACGTCTTGTAGCAAAAGGATTTCGTCAAGAGGAAGGTCTAGATTTTGAAGAATCATTCGCCCCGGTTGATCGTCTTGAAGCAATCAGGATAATCATTGCCAATGCCGCCAGCAAAAACATGACAATTTATCAAATAGACGTGAAAACTGCGTTCTTAAATGGCGAGCTCAAAGAAGAAGTCTATGTCCACCAACCGGAAGGCTTTGTTGACCCAGAACGTCCACATCATGTCTATCGTCTGAAGAAAGCACTTTACGGGTTAAAACTGGCTCCTCGGGCATGGTATGACACATTTTCAAAGTTTCTTCTGGCATAAGGATTCTCCAAGGGTGTCGTCGATCCAACATTGTTCATTCGGAAAACAGGCAAACACACTCTTCATGTTCAAATATATGTTGATGATATCATATTTGCCTCGACCGACCCTAAAGATTGTGACCATTTTTCCCATGAAATGAGTTCTAAATTTCAAATGTCGATGATGGGTCAAATATCATTTTTCTTAGGCTTACAAATTTCTCAAAATTCTAGAGGCATTTTCATTAGTCAATCTAAATATGCAAATGAGATTTTAAAGAAATTTGATCTTCATAAAAGTGACCCTGTTGACACTCCTATGGTGGAGCGAACAAAACTAGATGAGGATCTCTCAGGGACCCCTGTTGACCAGACCAAATATTGCAGCATGATTGGGTCCCTGATGTACCTCACAGCCAGTAGACCTAACCTTGTTTTTGCTGTGTGCATGTGTGCTAGATATCAATCTAGGCCCACTAGAAAGAACCTTGAGGCAGTTAAACTTGTCTTTCGGTATCTCTAAGGAACCATCAATATGGGTCTTTGGTATCCGAAAGACACCGCTATGGCACTAACCGCATACGTAGACGCAGATCATGCAGGTTGTCAGGACACTCGCATAAGTACATCTGGCAGTGCTCAGTTCCTTGGTGACAAGTTAGTCAGCTGGTCATCAAAGAAGCAAACTAGCACGTCCATCTCGTTTACAGAGGCTGAATACACTGCGATGTTTGGTTGCTGTGCCTAAATCCTATGGATGCGGTCTCAGTTATCAGATTATGGCTTTGCTTAAAATCGCATCCCTCTTTACTATGACAACAAGAGTGCCATAGCTCTTTGCTGCAACAACGTTCAGCACTCCAGGTCTAAACACATCGACATCCGACATCATTTCATCAGAGAACAAGTGGAAAAAGGAGTGGTAGAGTTGTATTTTGTGAGGACAGAGTATCAACTGGCGGATATATTCACTAAGGCACTGCCAAGAGAACGATTTGAATTCATTCTCCCAAGGCTTGGCATGAAGTGTATGAAGCCAAAGACACTTAAAAGTCTTCAGGATGATCAGGATGAGTAACAGATTGGCTTCAAGTATCCTATGTAGATATGTACATACTTAAACCCATAAAGAAAAATACAAAAATATAAAACCATCAAAAACCCATAAAAATCAGAAAATAGAAAATACCAAAAATAGTTTTTCTTCAAGACATGTCTTCCGTTTATCGATAACATTTACGGTCCTAGAAATGTCATTCAATAATGACACCGGTCTTTAAATGAAGCTCAAACGGAAGTTTAAACCTTTCAAAACATGTCTAAATGGCTTTCAATTATTTCTAACTGCAACCCGTTTTTCAAAATAAGGAAAGCACGTCGCCAAAAAGATGGCTGTTCCTAACAACGGGTGATTAAGTTCTCTCTGGCATGGGTTACTTTATATCCATGCAACCTCAATCTAATGTACGATTTAGTGCATTATTTTTTTTATTGAGAAGAGAAGTCTTCTTTTACCCTCATAATTTTCCGTCTATGATTCTTCATAAAATTATTTGGATCTCATGTGGTGGTTTAAAGCGGCTTTTGAAAAGTAATCGGACTTGGTTTTTCATAAATTTGACACTTAATAAACGACTACAGCTCTTTAAATAGAAAACGGGTCATTGATTGAGGGGGAGAGTGGTTTTTCAAATTTATGACATCTTTGAGGCATTTTTCGTAACTAACGGGGTTATGGTTTAAGGGGGAGTTAAACTAGTGTTAACTTAAAAAGGTCCAATTGTGTCAATTACATGCATGTTCAGGGTCGTATGTGCTATTTGTTACTTGTATCCTAGGTTCATTAAATGTGAAGGACCAATTGTGTAACTTTCTCGAGTTACTCAATCCATTAGTTGCTTTGTGTCCCTAAATGTTAAACAAATATGAGAAGTGAGGGACCATTGGTGTAATTTATCTTACATTATATAAGTAATAAGAAAGAGAGGGGCCAATTATGCCAAATGTTGAAAGTTTAATTTTTGAACAAAAAGGGGGTTACGTTTTGACTTGGTCAAACTCACAAAGAATATAGTCAAACTCTTAACTTTCTCTCTCAAATCCACTTACTACGTTTTGATTAAAATAGAGATTTCTAGTGCATTTCTTTGCTTAGACTATCGTGTGAATACCTCGTCAAATCACGGGTTAGTGTTTTTAATTATTGGGTTTTACGTTTTCTTAGGTACTAAGAGATTTACCAAGGCCTGAATTGATTCCTCGCCTATTACATTAGTGTCCCTATAATTTTCGAGTAGTGATTGCCATTTTAGAATAAGTTCAGGTTGCGATTTGATAAAAGTTCGCTTCTAATTGCGTTTTGGGTTAACATTCATGTTGCGATTTGATGATAAATTATTGCAGTTTGAGTTTGTGTTCATATTGCGTTTTGACTGTAGGTTCATATTGCGATTTGATGATAAATTATTGCAGTTTGAGTTTGTGTTCATATTGCGTTTTGACTGTAGGTTCATATTGCGATTTGATGTTAAATTAGTGCAGTTTGAGTTTGTGTTCATATTGCGTTTTGACTGTAGGTTCATGTTGCGATTTGACCATTAATGCCTGATTGCGTTTTGAGTTTACGCTCATATTGCGTTTTGATATTTGTTCTTGATTGCTTTTTGAGCCCATATTCATGCTGCGTTTTGGGTTAGAAAGTGGTTATGGTTGCGTTTTCAGATAGAATTCATGTTGCGTTTTGGACTCTTACTCTAGATTGCGTTTTGATTATATGATACAAAACAGGTTCAAAACGCAACTCGTTGCGTTTTGATTTGAAGAAATTTTTAATATTAAAATATTGAACCCCTTATTTCGAAATTTTCTAAAATGATTGCGTTTTGACTTGTTTTGAATATTATAATCATTGCGTGTTGATGGTTGCGTTTTGATGATGGATGCGTTTTGAGTGTTGCGTTTTGACTTAGTTGCGTTTTGATTTTTGACTTAGTTGCGTTTTGACATGTTGACTCACTGCGTTTTGATTATGACTGCGTTTTGATTATGACTGCGTTTTGACTCATTGCGTTTTGAGTATGTATTATTCAAATATCATTGCGTTTTGGTCTTGAAGTTGTTGAAGATTATTGTTTGATTCGAGTGTCTTATCCATTGCCTGTATCCTGCATGGTTTGTTAATTGCCATTGAATCTTGTGGTTATTTCGGTGTGTCTTGTCCTCTCTTCGATGAGTTAACTTCCGTTAACTCAAGAGTTGACCAAACTCATTGATTAACACTATAACATGATCTTAGGGTTCTTACTCTTGAATCTTGTGCATACGTGATTAACTTCCGAGCATCTGCTCACATCTAACAATTCCTATCTGCATGGTCGCTCTTCTGTGATTGTAACTGTGCAGATACAATGACTGATGCTGTACATGCACCCGCAATGGCACCACCTGTCCGCACAGATGAACAGATCTTACCACGCATTCGCTGGGTGCCAATTGGGAAAAGCAACTGCTATCTGAATGAAGAAAAATCTCAACCCAGCCCAATTTTCAAGATTGTTGTGGACATTCTCAAGCAAACCAATTTCTTCAGAGCTTTTACAGCGTCATCAACAATACCGGCTATCTATATCCAACAATTCTGGGATACTATCTGCTTTGACAGTAAAGCTGGGAGTTATAAGTGTCAACTGGACGAGCAATGGTTTGATCTCACTCAAGACACACTCAGAGACGCTCTTCAAATCACGCCAGTCGATAAAAACCAGGCTTTTTCTCCTCCTCCGACTCCTGATACACTGATCAAGTTTGTCAATAAGTTGGGTTATCCAAGAGAAGTCATAAACTTGTCAAATGTCACCACTAACGACATGTTCCAACCTTGGAGGGCAC
>BQNB010091248.1:7796-21860 GCA_026074375.1 Tanacetum coccineum
GGTAGAATAAGAATAAATTTTGACTCGATCGAGCGTGTTGAGCTCTAGCCAGTTCCTTAACCTTTAGGCTAAGCGTTCGCGGAATTTGCGAAGAACGAAAAGTGATAGAGTTAAGTATGAGTTGGATGCTAAACAAGGGTTATTTGGAAATCTTAAGAGCTCATGTGTGTAATTTGTGGCTTTTTCTCCCATAAGCTTCTAACCGAACTAATAATACGTGCTATTTTTGGAGATTAAACTTAAATAAACAATTTTTATGTAGTTAATAGCAAAAATTTTAGTCTTAGTTCAAGCTTATACTTAAAATTTTCAAAAAGAAGTCTTCTATATATCGTGAAATAAAGTTTTAGTTAAAAAATGAAAAATGAATAATAAATATAAACTGTGGGCTGATAAAAGTTTGATGCATCTTGCCGGCTCACAACCGATGTTGCAGCCTTCTAAAAAGTCGAGGGTTACAACTGTATCATGGTTATGTTTAATATTAAGTGTGAATTAATAAATAGATCTCTTTTTGTTAAATTTAAATATGCTTTTGAACTTTGACTATTTCATTTTATGTTTTTAAAATAAGCTATGTGTAAACGGGAAGCCTAAGAGTTTTTGAAACAAAAGGTCCGTGAGTCCCGATACTAGTCTTTGTGGGGTGTCAAAAGCCTGGTCACTTAGCCGCAAGGTTGGGATGTGCTAAGTCGAAAGTCGCTACATAGGATGATCTCGCCTTCAAATTCATTATTCTCGGGTGGAACGTGAAGCATAAAATTTTACAAAACGTTGATCCATGGTTGAAATTCAAAATGACACATACCCCTAAGATATAATAATTGTCGGGAGTGAAAAGTTCACAAGTTGCAAATATGAGTAGTGTTAGCATCTTAACTGATATTTAACGGTGATTTCGTTTTAAGCTTAGTTTGGGACGAGTGAAAAGTCAGGGACGATGAATTTATCCTTTTTGTGCCATTTTAGGATTGAAATGCGTCTTATTCCGTAATCCTAAAGGTTATGCAAATAACAAAAGTCAAACATTCTAGTTGTTGCTTAAAATGAAAAGTACAAAAAAAAAATAAGAAAAAGAAAAATACAAAATATGTGGGAATAAGTTTAGATTTGTAAAAAATGGTAAAAACGGGGCGTTTTCAAAACTACGGATTTCTTAATTCCCTTTAATGAACACTTATCTACTTTGTGAGGTTATTAGTTTAAGGGCATTGAAGTTTTTGGTTTTCTAAGCGAATATTTATATCATTGCATGGGGATACGCAATAGTTTAGTATGGGGAATTTTGGTATGTGTGTAATTACACATACCTTTTACTCAATAAAATGACCTTAAACGACCAAAAACGCACATAAAATGCCATATATATGCTTGTTTTTGTGTTTGTATTGTACAGGTACCGGATATTCACTAAAGGACAAAATCAAAGCCAAACCAGACAAAACCGAGAGCGAAATTGGATAGAGCGTGAAAAACCGAGGCCAAAGGTACAAAAAGATTAAAAATGGAGCTAAAACGGACATTTCTGGATCGACTCGACAACGTTTGTGCATTTAATGAAGTCAAGACGAAGTCAAAGTCAACCCCGGGATCCGGCATTGGAAAAGGCATGGAAAGACAAGCCCGAAACCCTATCATGTTAAAAGTGGACCCACCCGTACCCACCTAGTGGGCCCGGATCAGCCCACTTACATATTTGACTCAAATACACTCTTTTAAATTAACCTAGGCCATTTCCCTTTAATTATTATAGCCGACCCAAAACAATAAAACTTGGCCCAACTCTTAACATACCACTCAACAATGTTAGCCCTTAACACACTAAGCCTTTACACCGTTAGTCCTAAAGGACTAACAATGTTAGTCCAAAAAGGACTAACGGTGCAATATCCTCCCAACCTCAAGGATCAATTATGAACAAAACAAGGACCATGGCTGCAAAACTACAATACACCTTGAGGGGCTTGTTTTGCCCTTTACCCAAACCTTAACCCTGCATCAAAATACTGTTTATCTTCCCTGTTTTTCCCGCCAAACACATAAACCAACATTCCTGTCACTTTCAAACCTCCACTCCAATCCAAAACACAACAAAACCCTTAACCCCACTTCACCCCCACCTACATGAATCCAAAAACACGTTGGCAATCCAATATATTTTGATTGGACAGGGCTATTCAAAGGCTAGGATCAAAAGACTTGGGCACAAAGAAAAATTAAAGGCCAAGATTATGCTTTGATTCCTCTCACAGCAAAAACATAACAAATACAAGGAAGACAACTCCTCAGCTATAAAAAGAAGAAGAAGACAGAGATGAGAAAACAACTAGGAGTAGATTAATTTAAGTTTTAATGTTTTTTTTAAATTATGTTGTTAGTGTTTTAATTTTGTCATTTAAGTTTTAAATCCTTGTAATCCTTTTTTAAGTTAATGCAAATTTTAAGTTTTCAAATTTTTAGTAAATCTGCCCATTGCTAATTGCTTATTCCTTAGTGTTAATGCTAGTTTGCTCTTATACATACTTATGCTCAATCTGTCTTAAAGTTTTAACAGCTTTTTGGAACCTGTTCTAGTAAAAAATCATGTTTTTGAAGATTTAAGGGGGTGTTTGGGTCAAGGGTTGAAAATGGGTAATTTTATGTTGAAAAATCCTTGGGTCACTTGGCCAACCTATACAAGCATTTTTAAGTTGAGTTCAATCTATTTTTCAAAGTTTTAAGGTTTAAATCTTGTTTTTAAGGTTTTTCTAAATGGGTCTAAAAAACTTGTTTTGCCAAAACAGTCCATGAGTACTTCTTTGATCATATGCCTGTTTCAAAGTTTAATCAAAAAGCTTATTGGTCAAACCTTCTTTAAAGATAGTCTAAGTTGTGTTTATTTGTCTTAAATTGAGTTGCTAGTGCATCATGATGCACCTATTTTTAAAGTCACAAAGCCTGTGGGTAAATCCTTTTAGCTTGGATCAAAACCAGTTAAGTATTAGCTAGTTTAATTTTGTTCTTAGATCCCCTATATTGCAGATCCTTTGAGGCTAAATTCTAGCTTAAATTAGGATATATTTTGTTGAATTCAGCTTATTTGCTTATAATGTCAAGCTCTTTCTAGTTTTCAAGTTTTCCATAAGTGTTTTGAGCCCAAAAATCCTAGGCTGCAAATTGTCTTTCCATCTTAAAAAGTGTTAGTCTGCCATAAACTGTCCTTTTTCATGTTCTTCTATTTAGCTTATTCTTAATTCAAACTGCTTAATTTTTACTTTTTCTTAATCTATGAAGTAGTGTCTTTAACTGTTTTTAGCTTTTAGGTTTTAGCTTATTGCTTAATTAGCTTAAAAAGTAGTCCAAAAAGTGCCCTTTAGGCTGTTTTCATATGCAGTTTAGCCTTTCTAGCTTATTTGCTTTTTAGGGCTTCCTGGCTTATCTTTTCTGCTTATTTTTTGTTAGCATTGCTTATTAGGTCTAGTATACTACATGTTTTAGCTTATTTCCCATTTTTTCTAGCTTATTTGTCTTTAAATTTTCAAACAGTAAGCCCTTTTTAGTTACTAAGTTAAAATAAGCCATACTGCCTGCTTTTTCTTGCTTGTTTCCAGGCTTATTCTTAAGAGTTGTACAAAGTGTTTTTTTTTAAAGTGGTTATTTTTACTTGCTTTTTAAGTTTTTAAAAGAAAAATAAAAAAAATGTTTAAAAAAAAAGAGGCAATGGGGGTCGAACCCATGACCTCTCCTTTATACCAACGTCCCACACACAACTCTCAACACCAACTGCCCTAGGGTCTTTTTCATTTATACATTTGCATTATTTAATATTTAACATTTATTTAGTAGTTGAGCTTATCAGCTTATTTTGGCTTATTTACCTGCTTATTTAAATTGCTTTTTCATATCTTTTATTTTTCTTAGACTTTAAATAGTTCAATGCGTTTTTCCTTAATTTTTCAGATTTTTCCCATTTAATTTAGTATTTTTAATTAATTTTTCTTATTAAAACAGTTTTTAATTCATAATAAATTAAATAAAAGTCAGAAAAATATAATTCTTTTTTTAAAATTTTCTTTTATCATTTAGGACCTAGGAAAAATAAATTTGCATCCGTAGGGTTAAATTTGTAAGATTTGGTTTTCTAAAGAACGGGTTTAAAACCCCGTTCTCGTTTTCGTATTTTAACTTTAATTACTTTAATTTTCATGTTCCCGTAGACTTAGGTTTTCCTTTTATGCCTTATTTATGATTCCCGTAGATTTCTAAGTTATTTAATTGCCTTTTAATGATTTTCCTGTAGTTTTAAGCATTCCTTAGTTTAAATTTTTATAATTTCTCATAGATTTAGAAAAACCCAATCAAATCTTTGTTATTCAAGCATCCAATTGTCAAACCAAATACGTAACCGTCAATTTCACGCCTCGTTGGGAGAACGACCCGGGTAACACTTATCCGGAATCATTTATATCATACTCGTGAGTTTGTTGACATTTTTCCTAAAAGGTTGATTAGGTTGACTCGCGGTGGTTTTATATTTTGATTAATATTATACTACAATTTGATACTTTGACATATAAAAAGGATCACTATCATTTTGGCGCCGTTTCCGGGGAGGTGTGTTGCGACAATATCGTTACGATTTGACGATTAGTGACTTGAAGACCCTTACTCGTGAAGTTATTGTTTCCCGTTTGTGAATATTTTCTTCTTCTTATTATAAAAATATAAAAATACAAAAATATTTTTCATTTCTTTTTATTGTATATATATAAAAACAAGAAAAAAATCAAAAATATAAAAACATTATCCTTAAATAAGATTAAAAATGCATCATCAAATTAATACTCTCAACTTTGAGTATTAAGGAAGAAGAATATGATTATGTATCTGAAGAATCAAGGAGGGTACAATATGAGCTACTTCAAGGGTATGGAATATGAAGACATCCGACCCATATTTGAACGGGTATGGGATCAAACACAATCTTTTATGCCCATGGATTCTGAGAAAGAAAGTAAAGAGAAAGATGAAGAAAGGATGAAAAGAAAGACCTCAAAGGCTAGAGAAGACAAGATCAAAAGGCAGAAGACCAAGGATGATCCAGAAAAACTCACACTCATGAAGTATGTACAAGTTGTATCTGACTCTGAAGAAGCAATTAATGTGATTTCATTGGCTGTAAAATTTCTAATAGTTAGTTGGAAATCTTACTGCAAAGGAGATATGGGATTCTATGAAATACACAGGGCAGATGGAAGCTACAAAACTTATAAGTTCTTTAGTGAGATGCTAAATGACTTTGACAGAGATGATTTGATTGTGCTATACAGACTGTTCAATGAAAAGTATGCATCCATAAGACCAGGATTTGATGATTGAATGCTCTGGGGAGATATGAAGATCATGTTTGATCCAGATGAAAATGGTGAGATCTGGAAAATATAACATTCAAGAGTTGATTGAATGGAATCTTATGACATTTTTGGGTCCTAACTAGGGTTCATCCTTGATGCTGTGAGGAGTATCATATATATATGCTAGTTTCCACATCAATGATACGCCGTATATAATACTTTGGTCAACGAAGAAGAATCAACTAGTTTTACCTCAATACGCCGTATCCATCAAGAAGATACAACGTATCTGTGCCTACACTTCACAAATAACCACGAAGGATTGAAGACCCAATACGCCGTATCCAAGAGACATCAATACGCCATATTCACAATATAGTAATAAAATATTCTGGAAGATATCAAACGTGGTCCTTACTCCAAGAAATCCCCAATACGCCGTATCCCACGACGAGTTTTTAGACTCTATAAATAGACGATCCAAAACTCAATTTTAGATATGCAAGTGAATCCCTAAACCACCAAGTCGACCAAGAGACGAATAAAGGAGCATAAAAGGTCAAAAAAGAGCCTCAAGATCATAGGAAAACTCTTGTAATCTTCGTACAACCAAATACGCGTTCGATTAAGGTTCTTTTATTTTAATCATTCATATATCAAACCGTGTGTATGTTTACAATGACTATTGGCTGATACCTTTAGGTATCACCCATGTTTATAAAGATCTAATGTTTGGTTTGTTTATCTCGATTGCTTAATTTATCGTTGATTGTTGTTTATGTTTATCAATTTATATTCGTTAATGTGCTTAAGTATGCGACCTATCATTCAACTAGGTCTAGTCCTACATATTTAATACGCTATAACTTTGGTGTTGTTCTCCATATTGAAATTTATATATCTAAAATCATAGGCTCACAAATATTGACCTATATTTTCCTTTAGATTAGTGAGCTTAGTTGAGCCATAAGGTGACCTTGGTATCAACGAGTACGTTCTTATTCCGTAGGCTAAGAGTCTGGGATAGCTCTCCATATTGAAATTTATATATCTAAAATCATAGGCTCACAAATATTGACCTATCTTTGCCTTTAGATTAGTGAGCTTAGTTGAGCCATAAGGTGACCTTGGTATCAACGAGTACGTTCTTATTCCATTGGTAATGACTACTAGTATATAAATCGCCGTTAAGCAGTAAGTGGGTAAAGTCTCGATGAGCTAGGGTTTAGTAAGAGCACCATTACTTAGATCCTAAGATAGATTATAATCAACATAAGGAAGCTTTATGCGGATGCGTCTAATTGTGACAGAATTAGCGTGTCTAGGTCTTAGGAAGAAGTACCGCCTAAGTCTAGGAATGATATGCCCTTCGAGATAAGTCAATCATTGCACTATTAAACAAACCTACGTTTTATCAGATTATTCATGGTTGATACGTTTTCCTTACATTAGTGTTTGACCGTTCCTCTATCGTTTGTTTATCTTCTTGTGTGTGTTTATTGCTTTACTTGTCATCAAAACCTTAGGTTAGATACACAAAACCGTGCCAGTCTCTCAGACTGAAACCCCCCTTTTGCATTAGTTTTAGGTTTAACTTAGATAACTAAAATACTGATAGAATTAGGAATTAACGCTCTCGCTCTTAGTGATCGACACCCTACTTACCAACGAAACTACAATTGACCGGGTACACTGCCCGTTAAAGTGTTGTTTTTAGGTATAGTCGGCATAAAATAAATAGTAAAACTTGATACATAAATAACACCTACACAACGACACATCAACCATTCTTCTTTAATATGGACACAAGTTATTCATTCTACTTTCTTGGAGCCCGTTTCAGGCCATAAAGGGACTTAACAAGTTTACAAACCTTATTTTTGTTATCTTTGCTGGTAAATCCTTTAGGAATGGTCATATAGATATCCTCATCTAAGTCTCCATATAGAAAAGCATTATTGACATCCAATTAGAATAAGGGCCAGTTATTAGTAACAGATAAAGCAATAACACATCTCACAGTAGACATTTTAACAACCGGGGAGAATGTTTCATCAAAACCAATGCCTTCCGTTTAATTAAAACCTTTAACAACTAGTCTTGCCTTATATATATCAATATCACCACTAGATTTATATTTAATCTTATAAATCCATTTATTTCTAATAGCTTTCTTGTTGGGTGGTAAATAATCAAGATCACTCCCCCTTATGGCTAGCTGCTAGTCAAAACTTGATGTGTCGTTGTGTGGTTGTAATTTATGTTTCAAGTTTTAAATTTATATTTTGCCGACTTTACCAAAAACAACATTTTAACGAGCAGTGTACCCGGTCAGATAGGAGTTTCGTGGTAAGTAGGGTGTCGATCCTCAGATGCGGAAATAATTCTTCATTTATTAATATTTAGTTTACTAAACTAAGTTTAATTATATTCTTGTTTAAACATATGTTATTACTAAATTATAAACGGATAAGGGGGGTTTTTCAGCCTGAGAGACTAGCACGGGTTTTGTGGTGACTCAAATCAACTTAAGACACAATAACACACGCAAGTAAATAAACAGAAGATAAAAGAGCGGTCTAGCCAAATATAAGAAAACTGTATTAGCCATGATTAATCCAATTAGAACGTTGGTTTGTTTATTTAGTGCAATGATTACTTATTCGATGCGCATATCATTCGTTGATTAAGGCGGTACTTATTCCTTAAACTTAAGGACATGTTAGATTCTTGTCATAATTAAACGCATCACGCAAAGTATCTTTATTTGCTGATTATGAATTCTATCTTAGGATTAAAGCAATGGTGTTCTTGTGAAACCCTAGCTCATGTGACTTTACCGCTTACTGCTTAATGCAATTCTACCACTAGTAGTCTACTAACCAAGTTTTACCAATTAAATTAAAAAACTTACTCGTTGATCCCAAGGGTCCCTTGCCGGTCCAAACTAAGATTCAACTCTAAAGGCAAAGAGATAAAAGATAGGTTATTATTTGTGATCCTATTGGTATAGATGTATAAATCACTATATAAAGAGCCATCCCGACATCTAGATTACTTGGTCCGTATCACTAGATCTAGTTGAATGATATGTCGCATACAAAAGCACGTAAACAAGTATATTGATAAACATAAACAAGCATTCAACGATAAAATTGAAACAATTCGGAGATAAACAATCAAAACATTTAAATCTTCATAAATAAGGCTAATACCAAAAGGTATTAGCTTTCAAACATCATATATATACAAGAGTATAATTTAGCCAAGGTAAAAAATAACCTAGTTAACGAATGGATACCAAAAAACTGAACGATTACAGTTTAGAGAAGGATTACAAGTTGTTTCCTATGGAATTAATACGTTGCTCGGGACCTTCTTCTGCTCCTCTTCTCTTCGAAGAATCGACTTTTATGGTTGAGGTATCAAAAATATGATTTAGCACTATAAAACCCCGTTTTTAGGTTTTCTATTTATAAGGTCTGGAATTTTGTCGGATTCGTGTCGTATTGATGATGGGGGGTTCAATACGGCGTATTGGGGGGTTTTATAGAGTAGGGACCACGTTCGTATCTTTCTGAATATTTTATTTCTAAATCTTGAATTCTGGACGTATAGGATGTCAGAATTAGTTTTCTTCATATCTCTTCGTTTAAGCTCCAGAATCCGTGCCTTTTAGTTAATATTCACCAAGTACTCCATAATTACTGTAATTCTCAAATACAAACGATTAAGTAACAATTCTTTGCAATAATTATATAAAATGGGTTAATTACATGGGATAAATGATGCTATAAAAGTAACGTTATTTGATGTCATCATACGTGCATAAAAATGTGTATAAAAACGTGTGTATAAAACTGTGTATAAAAATGTGTGTATAAAAACGTGTGTAAAAACGTGTATAAAAATGTGTGTATTAAAACATGTATAAAAATGTGTATAAAATGTGTGTGATAAAAAAAAAAAAACGTTTTTTTCGTGTATCAAAATGTGTTTTTTAAAAGCGTAGTGTATAATATAAACACACGGATTTTCATGTTACATTCGATTTCGATAATCTTATTAATATAATTTTCCTATCAATATTGGGCATGTTGCGCATGTATATTCAAGCCTATGCACAATCCCTACGCTTCATGATGTACCAAGTCAGGTCATAGGACGAAATTAGTAATTACGTAAATTGTAGACCTTTTTATTTTATATAACCGCTTAAGACCTTACATGAACTCTTCATATCCGTTATTTAAATTGTTTACGCAACAAGAAAAGTATACACTCACGCTCATTTAATCCAAGTGAAACTATTAAAAATCAAACTCCACCAATATGTAACTTCTATAAAATAAAAGGAGATAAGTCATAGAAATAACAACTGATGCACACTACTCCTACATTGTAGCCTATGCCGCCTGATTTTAGTTATTAGATATTCACAAAGTACCTTGACTCCTTTTATCCTACGAGTAAAAGCCCACAACCATTTCCCCAAATCCCACACTCACTCGTGACTTTGTAGCTGCTACCCCCTTTGAATTTGCCTCCAAGAAATCCACAGTAACACACTTTATATTCCTGTACAAATATGCTTACCCAATATGTAGTTACATACTCATGTGAGCATTCAATTGACTAGTCTTCATACCCTCTTATTGATTTAAGAATGCAGGAGCTGTGTACCATTCTTTCACATCAACTCAAGGATTTCAATTTCTAAATATACTTCCCCTTCTAGCTCATTAAATTCGGACTCCAAACACACACACTCAAAATTTTCATCTCTTCATTATCCCCATCCAACCCTAAGCCTAGTCGACATTACTAGGGTTTTGTTTTCTTGTTGGTTCGTAGAAGAGAAAGGAAGGGTCAAGGGGCTGTTGGTTTTGAGTCACTCAAGGATTTCGCTCAATTAGGGTTTCTTGATATTGGAGCTAGGGTTTCCGTAGTTAAGTTTGAGGCACTCTCCCCTGCATTTTGTGAGTAATCACCTCTTAATAGTCATCATTTAATTATAATTCTTGTGCCATAGTTGTGTGCTTAAACTTGTAAAAATAAAACATATTTTTGCCACTTACTGATGTAGTTCGAATAACCTAGCCAAACCCCACAAAACGTGTTAGTGACTAATGAAACATAGAATATGGTTATACAAGGGTGATGGGTTAGAAGGCTAGCCATTTTGTAACTTGGACATGTTATTGGATAAAAAGAAAGAGTGGCTGCTGAAGCTATTATAAAGCACGACCCACACCAACAACTTTGAGTGTACCATTCGACCTCTAGACATAAATATAGAGTCTGACCTTGTGTGTCACGTAAGAAGGACCTAGGATACTTCGTTTTGCCCCCGGAGTCACCAAATTTCGTCAAGTAAATAAAAAGATATGAGGACCCAAAGTTAGTACTGCTGCCACGCAGTTAATACTGTTGGCACGCAGTTAGTACTGCTGGCACGTAGTTAATACTGCTGACAGACAGTTCGACACCCCTTACTTTAAGCCTTGTTTCTACCCATTTAGACTAGGGCGTAGAGAGAACAAGTAGGGGCATTTTATAGTCGACCTGGCATGTTATATTTAGCAACTTGAATCACGAAAAATGGCTGAGAAGTGAGCTCGCAATTTGGATCCAAAGTTAGTACTGCTGCCACGTAGTTAATACTGTTGGCACGCAGTTAGTACTGCTGCCACGTAGTTAATACTGTTGGCACGCAGTTAGTACTGCTGACACGTAGTTAATACTGTTGGCACGCAGTTAGTACTGCTGACCACAGTTCGACACCCCTTACTTTAAGCCTTGTTTTGACCCACTTAGGCTTAGACATAGAGAAAACAAGTAGGGGCATTTTATAGACATCATAGCAAGTTGCATTTAGGAATTCGACTCATCAAAAATGGTTAAGAAACGAACTCACAACGAAGGTCCAAAGTTAGTACTGCTGCCAAACAGTTAATACTGTTGGCACGCAGTTAATACTGCCGACCGCGAGTTCGACACCCCTTACTTCGTACTCATTTTTGACCCACATAACGACCCCGACTGTCCAAACTTATAAAAGAGAAATTTACGAAGGCATGACCTAGTTTTCAAAGGTATGCTTGGTTTGTCATAATATGGAGTAACGAAATAGGAAATCTAACATGAAGTTAGTACTGCTGACCGCGTGTCAACAGTCTTAATGGTTAAGACTGTTGGCAGTCGCAATGCCTCCCCTTTGGCCACGTTTTTGATCCCTTAAACGACATTTTTTTGACAAAACCTAAATAACAAAAGTTGTAGACGACACGGCCTAGTTTCCAAAACGACTCTTGGTTTATGATTTCATTAAGTAACGAGTCCAGAAATTGATTGCAAAACTCAACGTTCGTTCTAAAATTTTATAAATAAAAACTTAAGTTCTAACACTTTTAAATTCGTTTTGTCACAACTTTGTCCACTTATTTGACACTTAGAGACCAAACCAAGGGCTGACCTAAACTAATATTGTAAAGTATACATTACCTAGTTTATTTAATGCCTGAAGTCATAAATTATATACTTGAGATTTGACCACGTTGACCCGATAAAGTCGACTATTTTAAAATGAGGAATTGATTTCAAATGTCATTTAATTCATTTATAACTCAAGCACACACTAGGGACGAGATTGCAAGTATTTATATTATTATTTTCCGTTTAGTGAATATGTATTATTTATTCATAGGTTGCGGATAAAGTCTTTTGCATCGTTTTCCGTGCCACTACCTTGTCACTCCGTTATCATTACTTACTGTGAGTTTATAGTCCCCACTTTTATACTTTTTCAATCATTTATCAAATCTCGGGGATGAGATCATGTTTGTTTTCAACATGGATGCAAGTACATTTTAAATTCAAATATTACGAGTTTGCCTAAGTAGCTATAACCCACTATGCCCATTATCATGAACTGTTAATTGCATAGATGTAATTGTAAATTGCATTATGCGAGCGTGAATGTTATGAATAGATCTATTTGGGATTAACATCCCCGTTCGGGCAAGTAGCGCTTGCTAGTTTACCGGTTGGCCGGAAACGACGAACGTATACCATTTGGATTCATGGATGTTACGGGTTGAACATCTACATTGGGCAAAGTCATTTATGTGTATTTTAAATACATACTGGTTAGCTTCGGTGTCATGAGCTTAGTGCATTTCGTAATACATTTTTGTGATATTGTATTTGTTACTTTATTACAGGGAAATCTTGCTATCCACTTCATTAACTTTATAAACCTATAAATTCACCAACATTATTGTTGACAGTTTAAACATGTTTTCTCAAATCAATAAGGTACAAGTCACAGATACATTGGCTGGTCGTCATTTGAAGTCACGTTATCATAAAGATTTGCATGCATTACATTTTGGAATATTGTTATGTTGTGAAATCTTTATTTTTACAAGCTAAACAAGTTAAGCCCATGAGCTTTTTGTATCGAACCATTTATGAAATTCAATGTATCAGTTTTAAACGATCCTTATAATGGTCGTTCTCATACCTTGTGCTATTGATCTATGAAGTAATACCCTCGGAACATCATATTCCGCTGTGGCCCATTTTGGGGGGTGTTACATTTGGAAGGTAATTCAGAATGGAAATTCTAAGAAGAGAATTTCAACTGGAAGATATGGCGTTATTAGAGTACTTCCACCAGTATCTGCTGCAGAAATTCATGCGGTTGAAAAGGAAAGGAAGGCAAGAACCATCTTACTTATGGCCATTCCCAAGGAACATCTGAGAAGATTTCATGGAATGGACGATGCAAAAGAAATTTGGGAAGCCATAAGGACTAGGTTTGGTGGTAATGCAAATTCAAAGAAGATGCAGAAAGCTGTTTTAAAACAACAGTTTGAAGCATTTACTATATCAAGTTCAGAAGGGTTAGAAAAGGGATATGACAGATTCCAACAACTACTCTCACAGTTGGAAGCTCATGGTGCTGAAGTATCCACTGAGGATGCAAATCACAAGTTTCTCAGATCTTTGCCCTCAGCTTGGTCAAATCTGGCAATGACAATGAGAACCAAACCAGATGTTGACACTTTATCCATTGATGACTTGTATAATAACCTTAGGGTCTTTGAGCAGGAACTCACAAGTACCTCAAAATCATCTGCAAGTGCTCAAAATGTTGCTTTTGTTTCACATAGCAAGAGCAGCACTAACAAGGTTAAGTCTGGTCATACTGGTGCTTACAGTACTTACACTCCTTCTACTTCTTCAAACAATATTCCAGAAAGAGAAGTTCCTGCTGGTTTTGCTGATGAAGTTATTTATTCACTCTTTGTCAAACAATCAGAAGATTTGGACTTGCTTCATGAAGACCTAGAACAGATTGATGATTTGGACATTGAAGAGATGGACATAAACTGGCAGATAGCAATGATTGCTATTCGAATGAAGAAGTTTTACAAGAAAATTGGAAGGAGAGTCCGGATTGATGGAAACAAACCTGTTGGTTTTGACAAAAAGAAGCTTGAATGTTTCAAATGTCACAACACTAGTTATTTTGCTAGGGAATGCACATCCAAGGGGAAAAATGATGGAAAGAAGAGAGACTCCTTGGGAAAAATTTTTAGCACTTGTAGATGATTTTGAGGTGTTGTCAATTGGGGAGAACATACAATAGAAGAAGTAGAGACAAATCATGCACTCATGGCAATCAGCTCAAATAATGAGGTATCATTATGTTCTAAAACTTTCA
>BQNB010091249.1:0-26926 GCA_026074375.1 Tanacetum coccineum
CCACCTCAAAAGTGGTTGATGACTCTCGCAGCTTCCACTCCTACTGATAAATCGTTGAAGGACTTTGATGAATTGATGAGCACTCTAATAGATTTCTCTTCATACGTCTTGAATAGCCAAAAAATTAAGAATTTAACTCAAGAAGTCTTGCTAGGACCAGCATTCAGACTACTCAAAGGCACCCGCTCTAATTATGCTAAATTAGAATATGACTTTAAAGAATGCTATAACGCTCTTTCAGAAAAGCTTGATTGGGAAAATACTAAAGGCGGTGACAATCCATTTGATTTTCCAAACCCTTTCCTTTGATCAAGCATGGAAAACATCAAAGGGTACCATTCAAATTCTTCATCAACAATGATCTCAAGTATCTACAAGGAGGAATTTCGACTATGACATACACGACGTCTACTACCAAGACAAAGGCCGCTAAGTATGATCTACCTGGCATTGAAAACATGGTTCCAAACATATGGAGTCCTGTTAAAGTTGCTTATGATAGATATGCGTTATGGGTAACCTCACATTGGAGACAACAACATAAGTCCTTCTATGCATATGCAAGAGGCATACAATCAAGAGGAGATGTATATTCTACAAAGCGTATTCTGGCAGTCACTCATGTCAATGTAATGAGGAAACATGGATATGGGTACTTAGAAGAGATTATAGTAAGAAGAGCTGATAATATATTATACAGATTCAAGGAAGGTGACTTTCCATGACTTCGGATCAATGATATCAAGGATATGTTAATTCTTGTTGTCCAGAATTGGCTCACAAATCTTTCAGGGGATGATGTTGCTGACTTCGCAATAGCCCTAAGAATGTTCACCAGAAGTTTGGTTATTTAGAAGCGAGTCGAGGATCTTCAACTTGGAGTTGAAAGTTATCAAAAGAAGATCAACGTCACCAAGCCTGATACTACAAGACCAGATCTTAGAAAAAGGCACCCGTACACTCCATACAAAGACCCTCAAGGATTCATATATGTCGACGACCAAAAGAGGAACAGGTTGATGCGCTCCGACGTACTGTACAAGTTCAGTGATGACACGTTAACCAGGCTTCTTTCTTCACTCGAAGACATAACCAAGAATATTGACATGGAATACTTGCCGAAGAGAAGATGGAGCAATTTGGAAAAGAAAGAGCTTATTTCATGATCAAGGACATCAACAAGCTGCTAAAGGAAAGGAGGATGATGAGGAGTTTGGAGAAATTTATTAGCGGTAGACTCTACGGAACTGACCTCAGAATGCTACAAAGAACAATAATGACTTTGTCATATTGTGTTTCATAATGCTCAAAGGTCATTCCCGTATAACATTAAACCATTGTGAATTTGTATATAAGTAGTGTAGACCGATGGTGATAATAAGGAGTGCTCGAGTATAAAATTTTAAAGAATTTCTTAGTAAATTCAAAAAATTTCAAAATAATTAATACGTCATCCACAATCATAATACCCTCAAAACTTGAGGAGGAGCATTAAAATGTTCCTTATAGTGATTATGTAACATTTTGTCCTCGAACGTTTAATCAATTGATATCCAAAATATCAAGGGATTAACATTTTGGATAAGGGGAGAAAATGTGATTAAACGGAACTGAATCTTAATTGTATTGTCATGTGATCATATAAAATGGACTCAATGCACTCCAACACTTAGCATGTACTACGATTACGATGCACATGTTAAAGGGGAGCTTTTTAGTGATGATGAAAAACTCTCAAAGTGTAAATCTTTTGATATTTATATCAAACACTTTGATTGAACTTTTCAATGATTTTGGTTTTGATTATGATGGAATACCCCTAAAGACCGACCATGTACTTAAATTTATGGAGTTATAAGGTGGTTAGGCATAGGTATTCAAATCCCATGATCCAACCAGAACCAGAGGGATCTACCCAGGGATATCCACTAGATAGTGTAGAAGTCCTTAGGTATGATACAAAAGAAGAAAAAGTGAGAATCGAGAATAATGCCGAATGGAGCTAACACTAGAACAAACCCAACAAGGTGTTAGTTATGAAGTCTCGGTTAGTGTAACACCCCTAAATTGGGTCGCAGCGGAACATGGGTTGGGGGTGGTACTTCATAGATCAATAGCACAAGATATATATAAGAACGACCAATAAAAAGCCGTTTAAAACTGATTCATTGGAATTAACAAATTGTTTGCTACAAAAGCCCGAAGCTTCACTTGCTCACTTGTTCAAAAACAAAGATTTCTAGCCCATAACAGATATACAAAATGTAATGCGACAAAATCTTTAATGCATGACATCCAAATCAAAACCACCAATGTATCCATTGTACCTCGTGCCTTATTGATCCCCTGAAAAACATTGCTTAAAACATCAACATATTGTTGAGTGAATTCATAGGTTTATAAAATGTATAATGTAGGACCGCAAGATCTCCCAATGATAATGCAACAGATGAAACATTATAAAATATAATTACGTTTTCCTAAGCTCATGACACTGAAGCTCGACATGTATGAAATGCAATATAAATTGCCAACATTGCCCGTGATGATGTTCTAACCCGCAACATCCTATGTCCGACATGGTATACGTTCATTGTCCGGCAAACCGGCACAGTGAGCATGACTCACCCGAACGGGGATGTCAATCCCAAATAGATCTATTTATAACATTCGCGCTCACAACAATAATTGACAATTTATGAAAATGGGCTCAGATGGGTTATCGCTACTTAGGCAAACACGTAATCGTAATGTGAAATGTCCACTTACGTCAAATTATAAAACATGCATATGTTTCTCACCCCAAAACTTGTAAATCATTAAAATGTAAAATGTGGGGCTATGAACTCACCTTGAGTAATGAATATCAGATTATATCACTGAAAATGCATCAGATAAACGCCGAATGCAACCTAATTAATTATAGGCCGTATAAATAATAAGCATTTTGAATAACTAATAACATATATAATTCTATATAGCTACATCACCATCTAATTGCATTTTTGAAATCGTATTTATAAAGTTAAAACATTTATAAATATTTCCTTAGTAAAAACGACGTAATTTTAGCGTTTCAAGCCCGTTTCTTACGTTTCTTATGTCCACGCTTTCGTATTAAGAAGAGTTATCAAAATATTACATTTTCATAATTTTAGTCCTCCGGTGAACAGTGGTTTTTACGGTTCATGACAGTTTATAAATTTATTTTATAAATTTAGTTATCATAAAACCCGTAAATGTCGTATCTTATTCGTTTTAGCTCCGTTTTTAGTGATTCTTTTGAGAACGTATTTGTTATTAAAAGTTCTATCATATTAATGATGTTTTCAAAATATTCATGTCTGAGATGAACTGTAACTTTTATAAAAATAGTTTTATAAAAGTATTTATTGTCGTAAACTCGCGTAATTCATAACTCCTTCTTTATTGATCCAAAAATTACGATTCTTATTGTTTTATAATCCTAAAATTATGTAATATCTAGGAAAAATAATAAACCTTATATATTAGAAGTATTTTTTAATTTTTTTTTATAAAATTTCTTTATAACGCGATTATTACCGTAATAACTTAATATTGGACGTAGCTCCGATCGATATAAATCATTTTTTTTCTTGTGTCAGTACTTGCCCACGATCCTTGTGACACAGATTTTATAAAAGTCAAAAAAAAATATAAGTTAAAATTCAAATTCTCAAATAGCCACACTATGTCCATTTTTGTTAAAGAAGCAGTTTAAAACCTAGTTTTTTATAACTTTTTGCTGTAAACACCTTGTTACTAATCCATAACCATACTTATTAGACAAATTACATACTTCCATAAGGTCTCTACACCATGTCTTAGTCCATATATTATCCAAAAATTACAAGATCTTAAATGTAGTACATCACATAATTTTCATACCATTCATAAGTACACTTTTTTAGTTTTAACTTGATTATATATACTTATATATACATAACCACACAGTGTACAATACTTATATTCCCATGATAACATGATACAACATACATTAGACATATAGAAAATTTACCAAATCATAAACAGTGTAAAAATCCCATTTTAACAAGAAAACATGTTTCTAGATTGTGATTAACTACACAAACAAATATATATACATAACACATCATAACACAAAAGAGATTAAGAGCTTTAGGTCACCCTTAATAAGACGTTTGGTGATGAACCAGTGATCTAAACCCTATCTGTTTTAGAAACCAAAACTAGCGTACAACCCTTGAAAACCCAAACGTCCAAGCTAAACTCCTAATCTTAAACCTGATTGGTTTAACACTTGTAAACCTTAAACCAAACCTTCAATCACCTAGGTTTATCCTTTGATACATGTAGGAATGATGTAAATTTTGTAAGTAAAAATTTGTATGGCTGGTTTTGTACTTGGTGTTACAGCGTGGTCTTTTAGAGTGAAACAAAGGAGTAAAATGTTTTGTGTTTTCACCTTATGAAATGAGAGTGTGTGTGTATTTCTCACAAGTGCAAGTCTTATATAACCACATGGCTAGTAAAAGATCACATATGAGAGTCTTAGACATATTTAGGGAATTAGGGAAAGTCTTGGTCAAGTTCACTATTAGGGCTAGTAAGAAAAATGGGTCTTGGTTCCTAAAACATGAGATCATCCCATCAAAATCAAGGAAAGGTGTTTTGTAAGATATTTCTTTGTATCTCCCATCTCATATCCGGCCATAAGAGTGTATATGTGATGTTATTTTGCAAATTTTGAGTATTGGGTATAATTGTGGGTATTTGTTGAAGCGTAGAAAAGTTTTGGTGGTTCCGGGTATGCCTAAACGTATTTTATCGCGAAACATAAACACTTTACGCAACCAATAAAAATAAAATGAACAAAGTTAATAATTATCCTCAAAATAATTACTTAACACTTGCTTGATGTAAACATTTAATTGTTTGATGCCCGTTTATATTGAACGACAAATTTTAGCTTACGTGATTTAACTTAACGATTACGATTTAAATGGAAACGCGTATAATACTAAAAATAAATAGTGAATTTATTGATGTCGTAAATGACCCTAAAACATGGGGTGTTATAGTCTTCCCCCATTAAGTGAGCCTTGTCCTCAAGGCTTAAGACGCGGCACTTGACGACAATGCGGTCTTTGTGAAGAGGTGTGGATATTTCTTCCGGAATTGGTCTTCACATTCCCATGTGAACTTAGGACCTCTCCTGGAGTTCCATTAAACCTTGATAATTGGGACACGGCTTTGCCTCAACCATTTGACTTCTCGATCCATGATCTCTACAAGTTCCTCGACAAACTGAAGCTTGTCATCAAAGTGGAGTCCATCTAACGGAACGGCTAATAGTTCGTCGGCATAGCACTTCTTCAAGTTGGATACATGAAATGTATTATGAACCATGCTCAGCTCTTGTGGAAGCTCAAGCTTGTAAGAAACGGATCCAACATGTTCCAACACCTTGAAAGGTACAACATATCTAGGGTTCAACTTCCCTTGTTTTCCAAAACGTACGACCCCTTTCCAAGGCGAAACTTTAAGCATAACTTTATCCCCAACTTGGAATTCCATCGGCTTACGCTTTAAATCGGCGTAACTCTTTTGCCTATCACGGGCGGCTTGCATCCTTTGCTTGATCTGGATGATCTTCTCTGTTGTTTCTTGAACTAATTCTGGACTAGTGAGTTACACTTGTCCAACCTCGGCCCAACACACAGGTGAACGACACTTTTGACCGTAAAGTGCTTCAAATGGTGCAGCCTTGATGCTAGCGTGATAGCTGTTGTTATATGAGAACTCGACCAACGGCAAATGGTTAACCCAACCCTTTCCGAAGTCGATCGCACAAGCACGCAGCATATCCTCGAGAGTTTGAATAGTTCTCTCGCTTTGTCCGTCAGTCTGAGGATGATATGCAGTACTCATATCCAAGTTAGTACCCAAAGCCTTTTGAAGTGATCTCCAGAAATTTGATGCAAATCTAGGGTCACGATCATAAATAATTGAGACAGGGATTCCATTCCTCGTGACCACTTCCTTTAGGTACACTCTTGCCAGTTACTCCATGAGATTAGTTTCCCTCATGGGTACAAAGATTGTAGACTTAGTAAGTCGGTCAACAATCACCCAAATAGTGTCATAACCTTGCGATGACTTAGGAAGCTTCGTGACAAAATCCATAGTGATATTGTCCCACTTCCATTGAGGGATATCGGGTCGTACCAACAATCCTGATGGTCTTTGATGTTCTGCCTTGACCTTGGCACACATCAGACATTTGCTAACATAGGTGGCGATGTCGGCCTTCATATTGGGCCACCAATATAACTTCTTCATGTCCTGATATATCTCATCAGAACCCGGATGGATATAATATTTTGACTTGTAGGACTCGTGCATAATCACAGTCCTTAAGTCGCCATAACATGGTAACCAACTCTTGCCATTTAAGCATAGAGTTCCATCCGCATGAGGTTCTAACTTTTCTGTTCTAAGTTTCTCTGGATCCTTAGAATTTTCAATCAACATACCTCTAATATCTTCATTCTTAATGTTCTTTGGTTTTTGTGCTTCAGTTTGAGAATTCAAGATTTTCTTAGGAAGATTCAAACCAATAGTCATGACTAAGGCTCTAACTCTTAATGGCTTTATTCGCTCTTTCTTGCTCAAAGCATCAGCAATAACATTTGCCTTTCCCGGGTTATAACGAATCTCACAATCGTAATCACTGAGCAACTCTAACCAACGACGTTGCCTCATGTTCAACTCTTTCTGATTAAGAATGTGTTGTAAACTCTTATGATCAGTGAACACCATACACTTGGTTCCATATAGATAGTGTCTCTAAATCTTGAGAGCGAACACTACTGCTCCAAGTTCCAAATCATGAGTCGTATAGTTCTTCTCATGAATTTTCAATTGGCGTGATGCATAAGCAATCACCTTATCTCTTTTCATCAACACAGCGCCCAAACCTTTGATTGAAGCATCGCAGTATGCGATAAAATCTTCGCTTCCTTCAGGTAAAGCCAGAATTGGTGCACTACACAACTTCTGCTTCAACAGTTGAAACGCTACTTCTTGTTTGTTGCCCCAAACGAACATGACCTTCTTCTAAGTAAGCCTAGTCATTGGCTTGGCGATCTTCGAAAATCCTTCAATGAATCTTCGGTAGTACCCAACAAGACCTAAAAATTGATGAATCTCCGTTGGTGACTTAGAAGACGCCCAATCTTTAATGGATTTGATCTTGACGGGGTCCACGTGAATACCCTGTCTGTCAATCACGTGACCGAGGAACTGTACTTTTGGAATCCAAAATTCACACTTGGAAAATTTGGCATACAACTCCTCTTTCTTAAGAAACTCTAAGATTAACTTAAGGTGCTCTTCGTGTTCTTGCTTGTTCTTCGAATATATCAGAATATCATCAATAAAGACAATCACGAATTTATCCAGATATGGTTTGCACACCCGATTCATAAGGTCCATGAATACGGCCGGTGCGTTTGTCAAACCAAATGGCATAACCTGAAATTCATAATGGTCGTAACGAGTTTTGAAAGCAGTCTTCGGAATGTCTTCTTCTCGAACCCTCAGTTGGTGATAACCCGACCTTAGGTCGATCTTTGAGTAGACACTCGACCCTTGAAGCTGATCAAATAAATCATCAATTCTTGGGAGTGGATAACGGTTCTTCACCGTCAGTTTATTTAATTCCCGATAATCAATGCACATCCGGAATGATCCATCCTTCTTCTTGACAAACAGGATCGGAGCTCCCTAGGGTGAGGAACTGGGTCTTAGGAAGTCTTGGTCGGAAAGCTCTTTTAGCTGCTCCGACAACTCTTTCATTTTGGACGGCGCTAATCGATAAGGTGCGCGTGCTACGGGTGCAGCACCAGGTATCAAATCGATTTCAAATTCCACTTGTCAAGTCGGAGGAAGACCCGGCAAGTCCTCAGGGAATACATCAGGAAAATCCCGGACGATTGGTACGTCCTCAAGTCGCTTCTTCTTTGACTTGTCTTCAGTGTCCTTCGTAGTAACATGTGCCAAAATGATAGGACATCCTTTTAGCAAATACTTTTGGGTTTTAGTGCACGAGATGATGTTCAAACGAGTCTCGTTTCCCTGGTTACTTCTGTCACCTTGAACGATTAGAGTTTCATTTCCCCAGGGGATGCGAACGATCTTCTCGGCACACACAATGATCGCTTGGTACTTTGCCAACCAATCCATACCAATTATAGCATCGAAACTACCAAGTTCTACGGGCATTAAGTCTATGTTGAATGGGTGGTTCAGGAAGTTTAATGTACAACCCCTAAGGATAGTGTTTAAACCTAATTATTCTCCCGTCGGCTAGTTCAACGTCATAATAGTGATCTAGGGTAGTTGGAGTGATATCAATTTAGGAGCTAAATGTAGTAGACACAAAGCTTCTATCGACACCAGTATCAAATAAGACAGAAGCATAGCGGTTGTTTAGAAGGAACGTACCCGTCACGACGTTGGAGTCGGGGTTTGTCCCTGCACGGCCTACCGCATACACTTTCGCTGTAGCATTGCCATTTCCAGCTTGGTTACCGCGGTTGTTGTTTTTCAACTTTGGACAATCCCTCTTGAAGTGTCCTTGGGCTCCACACTCATAACAAGTAGGCTTCTGACCCGACCCAGTGCCCCTCTGATTGTTAGCATTGTTGGCGTTTGCAGTGCTCCTACAGTCACGGGCCAAATGGCTGACTTTATTGCACTTGTGGCATCTAGGAGCACATGGACCGACGTGGTGATAGTTGCATTTTGAGCATAGGGGTTTAGATCCCCCATATTGTTTCTTCTCACCAGTCCCTGCTGTATAAGCCCTGCCAGTGTTCTGCCTCTTCAACTGTTGTTGTTGTTGTTGGTTATCATCTTGCTTTCTCTTAGACTCAGTCTGACGTTCAGCAAAAGTGCGGATTTTCTTATCCATTAGCTCGGTTGCGATTTCAACTGCTTATTGCATTGTCTTTGGTTTAGACGCCACTACACTCCCATGAATCATGTCGGGAAGACCACCGACATATTTTTCAATTTTATCAGATTCTTTGGGAAACATCCTCCCGCACAACAAAGCCAATTCCTGAAAGCGTTGGGTATAACTTGTCAAGTCAGTACCCTTCACCTTCAGATCCCAAATCTTTATTTCTAGTTTCTTAATTTCATTTCGAGGACAGTATTTGTCACTCATCATTTTCATGAGTGTTTTCCAAGGCATACCGTAAGCGGCATCATGACCAACTGTCTTGACATGAGTGTTCCACCATGTTAAAGCAACTGAATGGAGAGTGCAAGTAGCAAACTTGACTTGATTCTCAACTGTACAATTACATATGGAAAACAAACTCTATTCTTTCAAACCATTGAGATAGACTGGCAACTCCTTCTGTACCTTTGAAGTTTAATGGTTGACATTTGAGAAAGTCAGTGTAAGTACATTCACGGGCAGTTCATTCTGTCCTTCTAACACCCGTTCCCGAATTATGGCTATCATCTTCATTTGTATTTTTGTCAGCATCACGTACTGCCAAAGCGGCAGTAACGCCTTGGTCAATCATTGCCTGAAGATGGGCATTAGTGACAGATGTGGTGTTGGTTGTTTCTGGGGCTGTGTTTGACCTTATGGCTCTTTTTGGTGCCATTTTCTTCAATCACAAGAAAACATAATACCCGTTAGATTTCGCAAAATCATAACCATGACATGACATATACACAACAAGTAAAGAGAGATCACAACACATAGTGAAATATACAACTGAATTGAAGTTAACAATGGTGTAACTAAATTGACATTCATTCATAATAAATTCAATTACAGACATGACATAATACCAACATTCCATATATAATTGGAAAACATACATGATTGGTTCAGATACTAAATGATCACAACAATTAGGTTACAAGATAAAATATACAACCTAAAGCCATACTAGCCGGGAGTTACCTGTAGTACTTAGTAGGCTGTACAAAATAACTAGCCATAACATGATCTATGAACTGCTACCAGCCTCCTCTGGTGCATCGGGCTGTGCCGGACCTTTAGCGGGTCCTTGCTGTCTTTGAAATGCTGTCATCTGTGCCTGTAGTGCCTTCAGCAGCTTTAGTGCCTCAATGAACTGTGCCTATCTCCTGCGGTCCGCTACCAGCAACTTTGTAATCGCCACCTGTCTCCTGCGGTCCGCTGCATGCAACTCTGTAATCACTGCCTGCTGACCTAATATAGTAGTACATAGTGACATAACCTATGAACGTGTAAGGTTACTAACGTCCATGGATCGTCCCCAAGCCTCTCAAGACTCCTAGCCTCTCTATCCATTAGTAGAGCTGTACGAGCATGTGCATGCCTTTCCCTATATAGCATGTTGATTCAACTAGCCATCAGTTGTCGCTCAGTCTGCTCATCATCCAACCTTACTTAGATCTAGTCTATGTCTTGCCTAACCCTAGTGGCAAACTCTTTCATCCATCGACCCAATTTTGTGTCAACATTCGCTGGTGCCCCTGACATGTCTACCAGCATCTCATCCCAAGTGTCGGTGATCTCATAACCGATATCTCTCTCTAGATCCCGCATAATCTCCCTGTCCATAGTGGCAACAAAACCATAGTCCACTCGGAAACCTCCAGGAGGTCTAGCAGTGGGGGCAGGCAAAACATAACCTCTTCCGAGGTGGTAAGCAAACCTCGGGCCTATCCGCTTCATGGTTAGCAGAGAGTAGCAGTAAAGATGGTGATGAAGTAGGTAGCGGTATGGGTAAGAGTTGTGGTGTATTAGCTCTGGTGTGGGAGAGTGTGATATGTGGCAGTGGTGAATGGGAAGTAGATGGGGCCTCAGCTCTTAGTCGGATCATCGCAACTCTGTAGCCCAATGGATAAGTATGACTAGTAGGTAGTGGTGGTGATATTGGTAGTGGTGGTGAGGGAATCTGAGGTAGTGGTGATGACCATGGGGAAAGTGGTGATGGTGGTGGAGTAGGTATAGTAAGGAGTCTGGAAAACTCTATATCAGACCAAAATGGTGTAGGTGGCTCATCTCGAATCGATATCCTAGTAGTAACCTGGTATGCAAGTTGTGGTGGTGGTGTGGCCGCAGACTCGTCGGTGTCAAATGGCTCAGTCTCCTTAGCAGATGAGGCATGATCAACAGCTAGTAAAGCAACAACTATAGAGTCGGCAGGAGCTGGGTGCTCCTCCTCCTCCTCATCCCCCTCAATATCAACATCATTATCCTCATCATCATCAGATGACTCTTCCTCATCATCGCCATCGTCTCCTCCATCGGCAGGATAATCAGAAGGATCCTCCTTAGGGTCCTCATCACCATCCTCCTCTGGATCCTCCTCGGGATCTGACTCAGGAACATAGCTTGGTGAATCAGCAGTAGGTGAGACAGCAGCAGGTAGGGGCTGCTCCTTAGCTGGGAGTACCTCATCCTCTAGTGGCATGAACTCTGGATAAACCGGCTCTGGAACAAAGTCTGGTGAAGGTGGGTACTCAGGACCTGGCACATAATCAGGAGATGGCGAGGCCTGAAAAGCAGCTACCACATATGCATATGGATCCTCTGGAATCACGGGTGGTCCATCAACCCCTGGAGATCCGATGTCTGACAACCCTCCAAATGGGCTGGATACAGTAGTGTATGTAACCGTGGAATCCTCAGAATCCGACATGACTGTATCTGAAAATCCAAAATAGCTTATGTTAGTATTTAATATAAGACTCTTACAGTAATATACATTTATACCATAACATGTATATCAATCCTAAATGCATCTAGTCTTAACCAACTAATGCAACAAGTAGTGTATGTATATATGTCCCGTGAAAATCCCTTTGTATGAATGCAATGTTTGAAAACGGTTATAGTCTAGCAAAAACATTTGACCTGGTTCTCTATAACCTTGGCTCTTGATACCAATCTGTAACACCCCCAAATTGGGTCGCAACGGAATATGGGTTGGGGGTGGTACTTCATAGATCAATAACACAAGATGTATATAAGAACGACCATTAAAATCTGTTTAAAACTGATACATTAGAATTAACAAATTGTTTGCTACAAAAGCCCGAAGCTTCACTTGTTCACTTGTTCAAAATACAAAGATTTCTAGCCCATAACAGATATACAAAATGTAATGCAACAAAATCTTTAATGCATGACATTCAAATCAAAACCACCAATGTATCCCTTGTACCTCGTGCCTTATTGATCCCCTGAAAAACATTGCTTAAAACATCAACATATTGTTGAGTGAATCCATATGTTTATAAAATATATAATGTATGACCGCAAGATCTCCCCATGATAATGAAACAGATGCAAACATCATAAAATGTAATTACGTTTTCCTAAGCTCATGACACTGAAGCTCGACATGTATGAAATGCAATATAAATTGCCAACATTGCCCGTGATGATGTTCTAACCCGCAACATCCTATGTCCGACATGGTATACGTTTGTTGTCTGGCAAACTGGCATAGTGAGCATGACTCACCCAAACGTGGATGTCAATCCTAAATAGATCTATTTATAACATTCACGCTCACAACAATAACTGATAGTTCATGAAAATGTGCTCAGATGGGTTATCGCTACTAAGGCAAATACGTAATCGTAATATAAAATTTCCAATTGTGTCCAATTGTAAAACATGCATATGTTTCTCACCCCAAAACTTGTAAATCATTAAAATGTAAAACGTAGGGCTATGAACTCACCTTGAGTAATGAATATCAGATTATATCACCGAAAATTCGTCAGATAAACGCCGAATGCAACCTAATTAATTATAGGCCGTATAAGTACTAAGCATTTTGAATAACTACTACCATATATAATTCTATATAGCTACATCACCATCTAATTGCGTTTGTGAAATCGTATTTATAAAGTTAAAACGTTTATAGATATTTCCTTAGTAAAAACGATGTAACTTTAGCGTTTTAAGCCCGTTTCTTACGTTTCTTATGTCCACGCTTTCGTATTAAGACGAGTTATCAAAATATTACATTTTCATATTTTTAGTCCTTTGGTGAACAGTGGTTTTTACTGTTCATGACAGTTTATAAATTTAGTTATCGTAAAACCCCGTAAATGTCGTATCTTATTCGTTTTAGCTCCGTTTTTAGTGATTCTTTTGAGCACGTCTTTGTTATTAAAAGTTCTATCATATTAATGATGTTTTCAAAATATTCATGTCTGAGATGAACAGTAACTTTTATAAAAGTATTTATTGTCGTAAACTCGCGTAATTCATAACTCCTTCGTTATTGATCCAAAAATTACGATTCTTATTGTTTTAGAATCCTAAAATTATGTACTATCTGGGAAAAATAATAAACCTTATATATCAGAAGTATTTTATAACTTTTGTTTATAAAATTTCTTTTATAACGCGTTTAATTAACGTATAACTTAAAATTAGCGTATCTCCTTCGTTATAAATCGGTTTTTCGAGTTCTCTACATGCCCACGATCCTTGTGACATGTAGTATTTTATAAAATCATAAAATATATATGTTAAATTCGAATTTCAAACAGCCCACTTTGTCCATTTTGTTAAAATGTGTTTAACACTAGTTTTTATAACTTTTTAGCTTAACCACCTTGTTACAAGTCCATTACCATACTTATTATCACATGACTTACTTCCTTAGGGTCTCTAGTCCATGATTAGTCCATATATTATCCAAAAATTACAAGATCCAAATGTGTACATACTTATATTTTCATGAACTTTCATAAGTACACTTTTTAGTTAACTTGATTATATATACTTTTTATACATAATCCACACATGTACAATACTTATATTCCTATTATAACATGATACCAACATTCATATGACATATATAAAAGTTTACCAAATCATAAACAAGTGTAAAAATCCATTTTTACAAGTAAACATGTTCTTAGATGGTGATTAACTACACAAACATTATATATGCATAAAATCATAAAAATGAAGAGATTAAGAGTTTTAAGTAACCTTAATATGAAGTAGGATGATGAAAAAAGTGATCTAAACCCTTGTCTATAAACCAAACCCTAGCTTACAACCCTTGAAAACCCTAATTCCAAGCTAAACCCTAATCTTGAACCTTCTTGCTTTAACACTTATAAATGCTTAACCAATCCTTGAAAACACCTTAGGTTATCTTAGATATCATGTAGGAATATGTGTAAATCTTGTAAATAAAATTTTGTATGGATTTGGTGGTGGTTTGATGTTGAGCCGTAGGTTGAGGCAAAACAAAAAGAGAAAAAGTGTTGTTTTCACCAAGGAAATGAGTATATGTGTGTTACTTACACTAGTGCATGTATTATATAGTATTAATACTAGCCAAGATCACTATTAGGAGTCTTAGACATGATGAGGGTTTCATGGAAAGTCTTTGGTCAAATAAACATAGAAGACATAAGGTTTAAATGAGTTGGAATTGTACAATGTCAAGTTGGAAGAAAATGAGATATTTTCTTTGATCTTTCTCACTAAATTCGGCCACATATTGATATATGTAATGAAAATTTGTAAATTTTGGGTATTGGGTACAATTGTGGGTATTTGTTGAAGCGTAGAAAAGGTTTGGTGGTTCCGGGTATGCCTAAACGTAATTTATCACGAAACGTAAATGTTTTACGTAACCAATAAAAATAAAATGAACAAAGTTAGTAATTATCCTCAAAATATTTACTTAACACTTGCTTGATGTAAACATTTATATGTTTGATGCCCGTTTATGTTGAATGACAATTTTTAGCTTAGGCGATTTATCTTAACGATTACGATTTAAAAGCAAACGCGTACAATACTAAAAATATATAGTGAATATATTGACGTCGTAAATGACCCTAAAACACGGGGTGTTATACCTAAGGCCTACTAGCTGGAGCGATTAGGGTGAAGAACCATACAGAATGAATTCCATAGCATACGAACATCACATAATATTAACATAGCAGTCATAAGCACATTAATTGTCCCAAAAGAAATCGACTCCACGTTTTTGCCCAGAACAGAAAACAGTTCAAAAGAATACTTTGAGTGTCATTTTCCCTCAATGAGAAAAATAGTAAAAATTGGGCCTATGAGAACTCACCTCAATAGCAACAGATAGAAACCGCACAAATCACAATAAGCAACGCACAAATGATCTCAACGAAATGAATCAAACGATCTCTACGCAAAGCACCAAATAACCTCTACAACGCACAACGGTGCCCGGCTACTACCTTACATAAATGTTATCTCGTAAATATTTGTACAAAGTTATCTTATTGTACAAGCGTTCGTCTTTTACTCACACAAAATCCTTATCCATTTCAAATTAGTATCCTTTCTACAAAACTTTTATCCTTGTTTTCAAGACCTCTATCAAAAATCATGGTTGTGTGGTGGTTACGCAATACGACTCAATGCACTTGGGCTAAGTGTGACATCGATACAGAATACTCAGAAGATAACCGATCAATCAAAACGAAACAACTGACTGAATGATCCAAGAAAAATCCGACGAGAAATGAGCGAGAATTCAAAGATTGAAATGAACGAATAAGCATCTCGAAGTCGATACGATACGTATAAGTACGTATAAAATATATGTATACTTATTATATACATAATACGAATACTTTAAATAGAGCGAATTAAAATAATATTCCATTATTATTTCGTCCTTTTATCGGGCTAAGCGGGGTAATTTAAAGAAAAATCCTCTCGTCTTTTTATATTCGGAATTTAAATCGTTTAATGTCAACGTTTATAATTTTTTTTTACAAAAGTCGTATTTTTGTCTTTTAGTTGGTTTGACACAAGTATTTATTTTAAAACGTTTCCTAAATGTAATATCTTCCCTTCTCGAGTCCAAAAGCCTAAATTAGCCCATTACCTTTTATCTAGTCAAATCTTGCCATTTTACACCAAATTTGAGTCCAATATCCATTACCCTCATAGTTAAGCCCAACCCAACATTAAAAGCACATGTTTTATTTAAAAGTCCAAGTTATATTAAAAAGGTCCATTAACTTTTATTTGTTATTGGGCCTCGCGGCCCATTTAAGTTTTAGTTTTAGCCCGATATCGAAACGTGTCCAAGTTATAAGTTTAAAATCACAATGGGCCTTAAGCCCATTTAACCGAACCAAACGGGCCGAAGCCCAAATGAGCCATAAGCCCACAATATAAACCGAAACTATAAGCCTAAAAGAATAAGACGAAACCCAATAAGCTATAAGCTATCATTATAAGTCAAAATAATAAGCTATAAGCTCGAAAAAAACCTATAAGTCGAATCCATTAAGCCACAAGCTCGATATGTAAGTTGAAACCAAAATAAGCTATAAGCCCTTATATATGCCGAAACCTTAAATAAGCTTTAAAACCAAATAAGCCGAAAACCATAAGTCATGAGCTCGAGTATAAGCCAAAATTAAATAAGCCGTGGCTAATAAGCCGAATCAAAAAAGCTATAAGCTCAAACTAAATGGGCCGAGCCCCCTTTTCCTTCGTTAGGCCGAGCCCAATAAGAATAACCCAAGACCAAATAAACCCAAAAATCAATATAATCCGAAGTCAATAAGCCATAAGTACGAAAATATAATCAAAAGTCAACAAGTCATAAGCTTAAAATATAAGCCGAAATAAATAGGCCAAGCCCTCTTCTTGTTTGGACCGAGACTCTCAAGAGTCTACACGTGGGTCGGTTGGGCCGAGCCCAAACCATCGCAACCCAAAACGAAATAAGCCCAAAGGTTTCCCAATAGCTTATAAATAAGCAAAATTTTTGAAATAAGCCCCAAATAAGCACTAGACCTCAAAATAAATTCACCAGCACAACCAAAATTTAAAAGTGACCATTCCTTGTTTCTTTTCTTTTTGTTTCGACGTAACCAAACACACCCTTTTTCCATTCGTTTTGTTTTCAAAAATTCGATTTCACAACGATCAACTTGTACAACTCATGTTTAGACACTATGAGAATCACCAAAGTACAACTTAAAATAAAATTTAGAAAACTTACGATTTTTGATGTTCTTGGTTCGGTTTTGACGCGAATAAGTAACCCAAGTCATTCTTTTATAACCCAAAGCTCTCTAACACTAACCCACTAGTGATTATCAACCCATGTTCTTGTTAAATCTTCAAAAATTTGATGTTTATTGTTCCTTGTGGTGTTCGTCCGATTGTAAGAGAGAAAGGGGAGAGACAAAAATTTTTGTTTGATTTTGAAATGGTGTGGAATGCATGTTCAAGGCTTAGGACAAAATATATGTACTATGCATGGACCATATGAGCTAAAAAAGTACCACCTTGTTCCCTTTTGTCTTATCCTAACCGGTTAGGGATCCTATGATGCTCGGGGTGTCTCATTTTTGTGTCGGGTTCTCTAAAAACTCAATTCTCACTAAGTAAAAATGTTACTCGGGTCTAGTTAGTATTTTTATTGCGTTTAAAAACATTTTTCCGATAACCTAGAGTATTTACTTGACCTTCTTTACTAATTTAAATCTCCCAAAAATCCATTTAGAACGTTACCGGTCGCGTCGAGACCAAAAATATGAATTTTTTGTTTAAACTAAATCGAACCTTTCCCTTCGTTTTTAAAAGTGTTCCAACATTCAAAATACGATTCGACACTTTTATTTAACCAAAGTTGTTACTTTAACGACCGATACAGTCTTTTACCGAATTACGCGAAAACGCCCGTTTTCTGATAGTTTTCAATTTGCACCTCAACGATTTACGCTTTATCAAACGTTTCATCAACTTATGAAATATTCCATTAAATAAGTTTATTTGTTTCACCCAAGGCTCATAAAACTCGTTTTCAATTTTACTGTCGTGCCGGTACGCGCTGCGTGACGAATTCTGCTAAACGCGGGATAACTTCCCGGAAAGCATCCAAAAGACTTCATGACCATTCTAATCCGAAGTTATGAATTCAAAAAAAATGATTCTCTTACGATACATATGACTCTCCCAAAACCCGGTTAAACCGTAACCGCTAACACAAAATAGGCATCCGGAGTTAACTTCACAGCTTTCTTCAAGAAAACTGAAAGACTTCGATATGAAAATCATAATATTTTATAATACTTAACCCAGGAAAAGTTACCGGTTATCACAGTCTAACCCTCTTAAAGGAATTTCACCCCTGAAATTCAACTCGAATCCTCAATCATGATCATTAACAGGGAAATTCCATTCCACAAGTCAATACACTAGTCTTCTAACGAATTGGTCTCTTCAGACGGGGTTTCTTCCGATTCCCCTACAGACCTAGCTCTAACGTTCAGTCCTTACACTCGCTCGTGATTCTTTTAGATCCTATCCATTCAATCTGAAAATCTCTCCTATTATCCCTTGGTTTACCAGTCAATCCTAAGTCTTCTAGCTTACACAATTTTAGTCGGGCATCCGAGTACGACCCGAATCTCGACATAGCGTCAAAACTCTAATACTTTTGACAGTACCAAATTGTCTCAGTTGTCTTAGTCCATGAGACCAATACTACCAGGGTATATGCCTCACATATCGTATTTCATGTTCTACTCGAGCAAAACAGCCTACGGCTCACTTAACGATGTCTACTCAAACTCTTGCTCCCAAACAACTCTACTTGGCTATGCTCCTTATGTTCTACCTTACTATGAAGGTTATAATATCAATTCTAAATTTTTCACCATTCTATCTGAATGGTAGGGTTTCAGGTTCACTCACTATATCGCATCAAATTCCCGTGTGACCTTACGGTGTTTCGCTTAGTTACTTATCCTCCTATCATAATGGTAAAGTCGAGCAACTCGATTATGTTTCAATTTCACGAATAACACAGGGTAACTGTACCCACAAGCACTAGGCATATCTATTTATCCAAGATGAAATAAGAATACTACTATCCATTACCTTTTTAAGATCTTCGTACAGAATTTCTTCCAACCATCATAACTATGATTTTTAACTGAAGGCAACTACCGACTGATACAAATCAGTTCACGTCTAACACTTCTCTAAACTATCAGGCTCATATCCCACACTAACTGATGCTACTCAGTTTAGTGTTATACAAAAACTCTAACCAATCTCATATCCTCTACCGCTCCCTACGATCCCTCCCCTATTCTAAAGTAGTAACACGACCTCTCATCTCCTAAAGCTCACGCTGCATAGCAGCCTGCTGCACTAACATGTCATGAATCGATCTATGGTCATCATACCTATCTCGTGACATATCTGCCAACCGGGTGTCAACACGCCCTGCCCATGCCTCCAATGCAAGCATGGGCCTTCACAAAGCTCCAAATGTCACAACAGTCCTCTCTTGCTCAAGCTTTAGACTCCTAAACTTGTACCTCTGTGAGAAAATCTCGTCTCTAACCACTCCTGACCTAGTGTATAACTCTCTCACGTCCCTATCAATACCCACAAACAGAGTGGGTGGCATCGCGTCTAAACGCTGAGTGTGATCCTTGAGTATGCCCCCATAAAGCTCTAATTATGCCCCTATCTCTATAAACTGGTCCCCATCAACGGAGATGGTGGCGGTCGGGGTATCCACTGGTGAAGCTATAGGTGATGGGACGGTCAATGATATCATGGGTGATGAAATAGGCGAAGGAATGGCAAAAGGTGTTGGAGAAACAAGAAGTGAACCAGACGACCACTCAGGAGATAGTGGTGTCCGAACGGGTGGTGCTGGAGGTGGGTAGGTAGGAATATTGATGTAGGTCTTACCGTCCTCTGGGTCTGTCCATGTGGTAAGTGTGGGTTGCCTAAATACTGACACCCTCTATGGTCTCTTAGGCTCTGGTACTAATCCAGATCCCTGTCCTACCTCAAACGTACTACGTATCTGATCCTCCCCTCCTGCTAACTCTTGGCGCCTCAACGCCCCATACCCAAGTCCTAAGGGCTCACTCGCTGCTGTCTCCACAACCAAAACTGCCTGCTGCTAACCCCCAGGTACAACCTCCTCCTCTAAACCAATTCCATCCTTCTCTACACTGCGACCCTCATCATCTAAACCACGATCCTCACTATCTAACCCATGACCCTAATCATCTAACTCATGACCCTCATCATCTAACTCATGGCTCTCGTCCTCTAACTCATGACTCTCATCCTCTAACCCATCCCCACCAGCATCTTCCTCTCCTATCTCATCCTCCTCGCTATCGGTGTCCAATATAGGCTCAAACGTACCTCTATACCTCTTCCAAACTGGAAGGGCCGGTGATGGTGATGATGAACTCTCGTAAGAAGATCTATACCTCTTACGGAAAGCTGAATCTGACAAAGCCATCGCCTCAGTCACTCTAGCCGAATGACCAGGGGACATGACGGGCTGGGCACGAACGGTCATGCTCGCCGTCCTACGATGAAATGAGGCTCGGGTAGGTGTAGGGGTAGGTGAAGTATGGGTAAGCGGGTAATTTGGTGACAGTGGTGCGGTGGAATCCGAAGAAGCTGATGAATGGGATGAATCAGTCCTAGTACCTGACGGCTCAACAACCACAAACTTCTCGCCCTTAAGGGGTACCCTAGAACCTAACGACTGTAACTCCTCTGCCTCAGAGGGTGCCTCCTCTGGCTCTGACTCAGTATTAACTAACCGGGCCTGTCTAACTGCTATGTAGGGGTCATCAGGTAAAGAAACGGGCACTCGGGAGCTCTGAGCTCCATCAGCCTGGGTGGAACTCTCTGGGTCAACAAACACTGGGGTAGACATGACCTGTGATAATACGGAAAGGTATAAGTATAATATATTATTATCCAAATTAGCAGCATCATTAGGCTTACATATACAAATTATCATAGCTTTCTAAAATTAGGACTTCGAACCGTATTTTATATTTATATATATATATATATAAATATATATATATATATATATATATATATATATATATATATATATATATATATATCGAAAAAAATACAAACAACAAATAAACGCCAACCAAGCTTGGTACCAACGGGCACCACTGGTCATCACATAAAGCACATAATTCACAAGGGTTTCCTTCAATTCATGTCGCTTCTTGCGACGATTCCACTAGAATTCTTAAGGCAACATGCACTATTCTAAGGCAAGCACGACCAACATCAATCAATCAATATCGCTATCCACAATCATTCAAGGCATCGCACACTACTACTACTAAGGCAGCATGGCAATCCTAAAATCAATATGTCATCGACTCAACACTCGCAAGTGTTTCTCATATCGCGTCGCTACGCGAAAATATGCATTACCAGATATGTATACCCGAGGTCAACTCATTTTCAGGTGGTCTTATTAGTTACGCATCCCTCCCTTTCTCTAACATAACTTTAGGAAACTAACCCCATCATTTCATAGTCCTTCATGAATTAAGCATAGTTGATCAGGCTATGCGTAATTTAGGAAATACTATGAATTGCTCGGGCTAGTTGACTTTCGTCATGTTTGAGGTTTTATGAAAACTCTAGTTTGGTTATAGTTGCATTTTTTTTACAAAATTCTCCTTTTTATAAAAAAAACAGCATTCTCTATAACCTGGCTCTGATACCAATCTGTCACACCCCGTCAGCGGCGAAAACACAGGAATGCGACGAACTGATTTACATTGCACAAGATTCAAGATCATACCATACATTTGTTTACAAAAGATTATCTACAAAAGTTTACAAATTCGCAACCTTGGAAAATGCCTAACCATTGTATTCAAATAAACTCCCAACGTGTCATCGACTGTGGTCCCCAATAGTCCATAGTTACCCTTGTTATCAATACACCTGAAAATGATACTCGAAAACGTCAATAATAATGTTAGTGAGCTTGTAGGTTTTGACTCAAAACCCAGTCGTCGTGCCAATGTTTTACACGGTTGGATAATTGTGCTATATGATAGTGAATATATGCAAATCAACCCATGACTTAGCATCCCCGCTAATCATGTAATGAGACCTAGCATCCTCGCTAGTCTTAACCAGCGTGTACCAACGCTCTTAGAGTCGCAGCCCCGATGACATACCACGCTTAAGGCCTACCAGCTAGAGTGATTAGGGTGAAGAACCACACAGAATGAATTCCATAGCATACGAACATCACATAATATTCACATAGCAGTCATAAGCACATTAATTGTCCCAAAAGAAATCGAATCCACATTTTTGCACAGATCAGAAAACAGTTTAAAAGCATACTTTGAGTATCATTTTCCCCCAATGAGAAAAACAGTAAAAAGTGGGGCTACGAGAACTCACCTCAATAGCAACAGATAGAAACCGCACAAATCACAATAAGCAACGCACAAATGATCTCAACGAAATGAATCAAATGATCTCTACGCAAAGCACCAAATAACCTCTACAACGCACAACAGTACCCGGCCACGACCTAACATAAATGTTACCTTGTAAATATTTCTACAAAGTTATCTTATTGTACAAGCATTCATCTTTTACTCACACGAAATCCTTATCCATTTCAAATTAGTATCCTTTCTACAAAACTTTTATCCTTGTTTTCAAAACCTCTATCAAAAATCATAGTTTTGTGGTAATTACGCAATACGACTCAATGCACTTGGGCTAAGTGTGACATTGATACAGAATACTCAGAAGATAACTGATCAATCAAAACGAAACAACTGACTGAATGATCCAAGAAAAATCCGACGAGAAATGAGCGAGAATTCAAAGATTAAAATGAACGAATAAGCATCTCGAAGTCGATACGATACGTATAAGTACGTATAAAATATATGTATACTTATTATATATACATAATACGAATACTTTAAATAGAGCGAATTAAAATAATATTCCATTATTATTTCGTCCTTTTATCGGGCTAAGTGGGGTAATTTAAAGAAAAATCCTCTCGTCTTTTTATATTCGGAATTTAAATCGTTTAATGTCAACGTTTATATTTTTTTACAAAAGTCACCTTTTCGTCTTTTAGTTGGTTTGACACAAGTATTTATTTCAAAACGTTTCCTAAATGTAATATCTTCCCTTCTCGGGTCCAAAGGCCTAAATTAGTCCATTACATTTTATCTAGTCAAATCTTGTCATTTTACACCAAATTTGAGTCCAATATCCATTATCCTCATAGTTAAGCCCAACCCAACATTAAAAGCCCATGTTTTATTTAAAAACTTCAAGTTATATTAAAAATGTCCATTAACTTTTATTTGTTATTGGGCCTCGCGGCCCATTTAAGTTTTAGTTTTAGCCCGATATCGAAACGTGTCCAAGTTATAAGTTTAAACACAATGGGCCTTAAGCTCATTTAACCGAACCAAACGGGCCGAAGCCCAAATGAGCCATAAGCCCACAATATAAACCAAAACTATAAGCCCGAAAGAATAAGCCGAAACCCAATAAGCTATAAGCTATCATTATAAGTCAAAATAATAAGCTATAAGATCGGGAAAAAATATAAGTTGAATCCATTAAGCCACAAGCTCGATATGTAAGTCGAAACCAAAATAAGCTATAAGCCCTTATATATGTCGAAACCTTAAATAAGCTCAAAAACCAAATAAGCCGAAAACCATAAGTCATGAGCTCGAGTATAAGCCAAAATTAAATAAGTCGTGGCTAATAAGCCGAATCAAATAAGCTATAAGCTCAAACTAGATGGGCCGAGCCCCCTTTTCCTTCGTTGGGCCGAGCCCAATAAGAATAACCCAAGACCGAATAAACCCAAAAATCAATATAATCCGAAGTCAATAAGCCATAAGCACAAAAATATAAGCCAAAGTCAATAAGCCATAAGCTTATAATATAAGCCGAAACAAATGGGCCAAGCCCTTTTCTTGTTTGGGCCGAGACTCTTAAAAGTCCACACGTGGGTCGGTTGGGCCGAGCCCAAACCATCGCAACCCAAAACGAAATAAGCCCAAAGGTTTCCAAATAGCTTATAAATAAGCAAAATTTTCAAAATAAGCCCCGAATAAGCACTAGACCTCAAAATAAATTCACCACCACAACCAAAATTTAAAAGTGATTATTCCTTGTTTCTTTTCTTTTTGTTTCGACGCAACCAAACACACCCTTTTTCCATTCGTTTTGTTTTCAAAATTTCGATTTCACAACGATCAACTTGTACAACTCATGTTTAGACACTATGAGAATCACAAAAGTACAACTTAAAATAAAATTTAGAAAACTTACGATTTTTGATGTTCTTGGTTCGGTTTTGACGCGAATAAGTATCCCAAGTCATTCTTTTATAACCCAAAGCTATCTAACACTAACCCACTAGTGATTAACAACCCATGTTCTTGTTAAATCTTTAAAATTTTGATGTTTCTTGTTCCTTGTGGTGTTCGTCCGATTATAAGAGAGAAAGGGGAGAGACAAAAAATTTTGTTTGATTTTGAAATGGTGTGGAATGCATGTTCAAGGCTTAGGACAAAATATATGTACTATGCATGAACCATATGAGCTAAAAAAGTGCCACCTTGTTCCCTTTTATCTTATCCCAACTGATTAGGGATCTTATGATGCTCGGGGTGTCTCGTTTTTGTGTCGGGTTCTCTAAAAACTCAAATCTCGATAAGTAAAAATGTTACCCGGGTCTAGTTAGTATTTTTATTGCGTTTAAAAACATTTTTCTGATAACCTGGAGTATTTACTTGACCTTCTTTACTAATTAAATCTCCTAAAAATCCAGTTAGAACGTTACTAGTCGCGTCGGGACCAAAATTACGAATTTTTTGTTTAAACTAAATCGAACCTTTCCCATCGTTTTTAAAAGTGTTCCAACATTCAAAATATGATTCGACACTTTGATTTGACCAAAGTTTTCACTTTAACGACCAATACAGTCTTTTACCGAATTACGCGAAAACGCCCGTTTTTTGATAGTTTTCAATTTGCACCTCAACGATTTACGCTTTATCAAACGTTTCATCAACTTATGAAATATTCCATTAAATAAGTTTATTTGTTTCACCCAAGGCTCATAAAACTCATTTTCAATTTTACAGTCGTGCTGGTACGCGCTGCGTGACGAATTCTGCTAAAAGCGGGATAACTTCTCGGAAAGCATCCAAAAGACTTCATGACCATTCTAATACGAAGTTATGAATTCAAAAAAATGATTCTATTATGATACATATGACTCTCCCAAAACCTGGTTAAACCGTAACTGCTAACATAAAATAGACATCCGGAGTTAACTTCACAGCTTTCTCCAAGAAAACTGAAAGACTCCGATATGAAAATCATAATATTTTATAATACTTAACCTAGGAAAAGTTACCGGTTATCACATTATTTATTCGTGAAGTTACGATTAGCATTGTATCGTGCTTGTTTGACATGTTGTGTGAGCAACCATAGAGGTGATAATTTAATCACTCAAGTTTTCAAGATCAAGATTCTAGTTTAATCGACTTTGTCATTAAAAAAAGCTTAGTGTTTCTTATTTAATATGTGTGCTAATTCTTAATGTCAAACTAGATCTATCCGCTGCGTACTCGTAGTAAATGGTTTACTAGTTATAAAATCCCAACAGTGGCATCACGAGTCAACCTCGTTTGGTGTTATGGGTTACACACTTATAAAACACGCTAGATCCACGAAGTAATCATGTATTTATTGTTTTAATTGAAAATTATGACAACAATATGCAATTCTTGCCATAAAGAATAAATAAAACCTAGAATCTTGATAATTATTACTAGTTAATAAAGATTGAAAAGAATAGATCTAAAATTAAATGTTAATTAAGTTTTTATTTTTTTATTCTTTTTCTTTTTCTGGCCTTAAGACTCACGCAATCATATTATATGATGCATGTGGCGATCTAGGTACTAAGCTGAAAACTAAGTGAGAGTCTTTTGGTTCTTCGTTTGGGGAAGACTCTTATGAGAACTCGGGGCATTATGTGATATACTGCTTTCTATATATAGTGTGTCTTCACCTCATCCCCTCTTTCTGTCTGTTTATTTGCTTATATGTAATATTTAATGTGACTAGTTAATATTTGCAAAAGACTTTTTGAAACTCTAAATAAGCTAATAATTAAAGTGAAACCTGTTTGTTTAAACCAAAAGATTCTTGAGAACTTATGTGTCATATGGGTGTGGTTATCTATAATGTTGCGCTTAGAAACGTGACTTCCCACGAAGAACTTACTCGAATCTTGGTTTAAATTTGTCTGTTAAATTACACACATAATTAATAACTCCTTGTGACTTGCTATGTGTTATTTGTAAAATTTGTTTCTGGACAAAAAAATACAGACATTAGACTATGAAACTTGTTTTCTTGGAAATTTAAAGTTTTTATGCTCTTATCAATGATGAATCACTACTGACCATGGCTTTATTGATCATGGTTTTAGTGGAGATCTAGGGTTTAATTGACCTTTAATCTTTTCCCGTGCCACTACATGCTTCGGTATATGAGGAAATTATTGGAAGAACTTGTGTCTTCGGACACATGTAAGAGTACAATATAGGGTTTGGTAAATTTTTAATGTTTTCCCGCGATATTAGCACATCTAAAAACTAAGTTAACAAAATGTTTTTTCCTAACTTGTGATACAAAGATGTTTTGCATGCTTCTTTGTACACGTTTTTGACACATGTTTTTATAAACTTATGTGTATACCCCTATGTGAAATTTTAAGTCTATGCCAACCAAACTAAGAACACGTGCACTTGGATTGACCTATCTGGTCAGACCTCGGGGCCTTTCCAACCCATGGCAAAAAATTTCTATAGGTTAGATGTATGTCAATTTTTGCAAGTTCTTTTTTGGTGGACTTAAATCGAGTTACTTGGTCAGTCCTCGGACCCGAGGCATAAGATGAGACATAACATGTACATGACATTACTATATGAGTTACTGTTAGATATTAGAAAAAGACTC
>BQNB010091250.1:0-26926 GCA_026074375.1 Tanacetum coccineum
GGTTTTAAGTATATTTTTCATTGGTATAATTTTCATCAATTATTATATGACACAAAAAAAGATATTTAAAGTCAAAGTTAAACCAAATTGACTCTGAAAAGTCAAACTGGACTATTATTTTGGGACGGAGGGAGTATATATATTTTAAATAAATTGTGTAATTCGGGTAGGCCCGAAAATCGAACCGAACTAGAATTCAACTGAACCGAACCGAAAACCGAATTTGAATTCGGCTTGGGTCAGTATATGGGTTTACCTTAAAAAAACTTTTAACCGAACTAATCGAACCGAACAAACCAAATAACCCGATAACCGTACCGATCAACACCCCTATGTGTATGACATTTTACAACACAGACTACCAAATTGTTTGGATCGTGCTGGGGTAGATTGGATACATTAGACTAATGGGGTGGTTATGTCCAGGTCCAAAATATTGGGCCCACTTGCGCTTTGGCCAAGGATCATGTGGGCCACCAGTTTTACATGTGTTTATGTATTTATGTCTACTAGGAGTGTATTTATATTCACCTATAATACAATTCACAAATGTATGACCAAGGTTTGACCTACAGTTAGAGATGAAAATCCAAACCGGTTTTTTTAAAAACCGGTCGAAAAAACCGAAACCGGTTTTTTAAAAAACCAGTTTTTTTTTAACTGGTTCGGTTAAATATAACCGAACCGGTTAGACCGGTTTTCGGTTTTTTTACAATACCGGTTTTTTTAAAAAACCGGTTTTTTTATTTTATTTCTTTAAAAAAAAAAATTTATTTTTTTATAACCGTTAATAATTTTTTTAAAAAAAAACTCGTTTTAACTACTTGAGTACGACTAATATGTTTTTAAAAAAACTCTAAATTTTTAAAAAAATGTTTTAAAAAAGAAACACTACTTGAGTACACTAATATAACCGAACATTACTAGTTTTTAAAAAAAAAATTGCTAACTTGAGTAACTAATATGTTTTTTCGGTGATGGTCCATCAGCCGAAGCACGAAATTTATTAGTATTTAATATAGTTTTAGTTTGTATAATTGTATTGTTTAAAATAACAGTTATGTATTTGTAAATTTTTTTTAGAATTTTTCCGTGCAAATAAAAATTTAGGATTGTATTTGTTTAGTCTTTTCCGGATATTTTTAATTAAATGTTTGATAATTAAAACAAGTTTTTTAAATAAATGTTCGAAAAGTTTTTAAATTCCGACAAAAAAACCGAACCGAACCGTATAACAAAAAACCGATTCCGAACATTTATAAACCGTAAAAAACCGAACCGGTATAAAACCTGATACGAAAATTTATAACCGAAAAAAACCGCTTCCGAACATTTATAACCGAAAAAAAAACCGATTTCAAAAAAAAATGATAAAAACCGAAAACCGGTTATTAGAAAAAAAACCGGTTATTAGAAAAACCGGTTTTTTTAAAACCGGTTTTCTAATAACCGAAAACCGGTTTTAACCGATTTATTTGCATCTCTACCTACAGTGCTACAGTGTCGGGTCAAAAAATTAGCCCAAACTATAAAAAAAAACCCCACTATGCTACAGTACATGCTACAGTACCCCAATCCGGCCCAACGTAAAAAAAATATTACAAAACGGACCTCTAACTTTTACCTATTTAGGACTTTTTATATAATAAACTTTATTTATTACTCTTATATACAATTCACAAATGGTCGGTGGCACTGTAGCAGCTACAGTGCTTGCTACAGTGCTACAGTACCGGCCTAAAAATTTAGCCCAAAGTAAAAAAAAAAATTACAAAACGGACCCTCAACTTTTAATTGTTTACGACTATTTCAGTGCTTGCTACAGTGCTATAGTACCGGCCCAAAAACCGGCCCAAAGTAAAAAAAAAAATTACAAAACGGACCCTCAACTTTTAATTGCTTACGACTTTTTTACATAAATTTTAAAAAAATAAAATAAAAAAGGCCCCTCAAGTTTCTTTTATTCGCCCCCCGCCGCAACGCGCGGGTTAAATTCCAACTCGTTTCCTAACTGACGGTAATGCACCGATTCATTCAGAACAAAAAAATACCCCGGAAAAATACACGCGGAAAAGTCTTCGAATTGTGAACAAAACGAGCCTAATATTGCCATGTTTCTGACATACGTAAATTTGGCCCAAAGTAAAAAAAAACACCAACCCAAACTGAAAAAAAAAACTTTACAAAACGAGCTTTTATCTATTTACGACTTTCTATAATATATTAACATTATTTATAAAAAAAGCTACATTTAACTTTTATTTTTCCTCATTTATGGGCCGGCAGAATTTTTGGTTTTATTTACTTTGGCCCAATACGGCCCGATGTCAAAACACAACGGATTTGTCCGTGAATGTGTATATTAGTAATCTAAGTTTAAGTACTTTCTTGGGAGATGAAGACATGGTCTTGTGGATCCCACTGTTTTAACATTAATTAATGATAAGAAAATTCAGCAAAGAGATATATTAAAACATAGAGATCAGAAATTTTATTTTCTTGATAGAGACACAAAGGCTATGTTTAACTCTATGTGATTATCATTGACTTACATACGGATTTAACAGAAATTTTGATTCAGTCAGAGTCGTAGCACTGCATGTTCGAGGAAGTGGTAGAATTATATTATTATGTTAAGTTGACTTGACTGTCATCCTATAATGCCAACATCCTTCTAGATTTATGGCCAAGTCATTCTTTTCAGTTACTACTTAATCCAATTAATCAATAATCATGCTTGTTGCTACTAGTGTTGGAAAAGAATTTGATCAATCCATGCGGTCAGGACTATGGTCACAACCATGCCGTCAATTCGAATTTCCTGAAATTCTTCTAGCAACAGAAAACTTTAATGAGTCATTAGTAGTCGGGAGTGGAGGTTTTGGGAAAGTTTACAAAGGAAATATAGTAAATGGATCAAGTCTTGTTGTTGTTGCCATTAAACGACTGGACCCGATGTCCAACCAGGGAGCAGTAGAGTTCTGGGCGGAAGTTGAGATGCTTTCTAAGTTGCGTCATTGTCATCTAGTTTCGTTGATTGGTTATTGTAAGTATGAAAAAGAAATGATCCTTGTATATGAATATATGCCGCATGGAACACTTGAAGATCATCTCCACAAACTTGGTACCCCTCTTTCTTGGCTTCAGCGACTCAAGATCTGCATAGGTGCTAGTCGTGGATTACACTACCTCCACACTGGTACAGGGATTGAATTTGGTGTTATACATCGAGATGTCAAAAGCTCAAATATTTTGTTACATGAAAGCTGGGCAGCTAAAATTTCAGATTTTGGATTGTCCAAGATAGGTCCGACAAATCAGCCAGCAACTTATGTCAATACACTTGTTAAAGGCACTTTTGGGTATCTCGATCCAAATTATTTTACAACCGGAAGGCTGACAAGGAAGTCTGATGTATATGCTTTTGGGGTAGTCATGCTGGAAGTGTTGTGCCGGAAGCGTGCAGTGGACAGCAGTCTTGATGAGGAGCAATGGGGTTTAGCGACATGGGCCCAAGACTTGATAAAAGAAGGAAATTCAAAGCATATTATTGATCCCGATATAAGTGGTCAAATATCTGCAAGATGCTTAAAGGAGTTTGTTCGACTTGTAGAAAGATGTTTGCACAACAATCCTAAGCAACGTCCTACCATGGCTGAGGTTGTGGTCATTCTTGAATCTTTGCTGACTGCACAAGAGAAAACGAAAACTTTACTGCAAGCTATGACAGGCAGAGCAAGATTTGGTAGAATGTTGAATAGATTTCTCTTCCTCTCCAACGTAGGGAAATCTGGTAAATTAAGCTTCTCTTGAATTATGTGCACATATTCTTTTGCTTCGTGCATATATGGTTAACATAAGAGAATGTTAAAATAGCCACTATATAACGTATTTTTATTTTTATTGATATATTTCAGATCATGTTGATTCAAAGCTACCAAATAACATCAAAGGGAACATTAAAACTCTTAACACCAATATGGATGCTGACAAAAATACGATTGTGGATGTAATAGATGTTTGTGAAGATTTCATAAATCCTGGTCCAAGCTTGAAAGTGTTTAAGTTTGTTGATCTGGAATGTGCTACAAGAAACTTTAGTCAAGGTTTGAACTTGGGCTTGGGACGTTTCGGAGAGGTATTCATAGGTTGGGTCGACGAGAAGTCATTCGCCCCTTCAAGACGTGGAGATGGAATCGCTGTTGTTGTAAAAAGGCGTGGTTCATCAGGCTCTCAAGGATATCGTCAATGCTTGGAGGTTTGTATCAGTAAATGTGCAGCATCTCTTTGATTTACAGAGCATTTAATTTTTATCATGTGAAAGGAGACATATATTGAACTTAGATGCTTTTGTTATATGAATTTCTTCATTTAATATGACATGAACTTTGTGACTTCAGGCAGAAGTGAATTTTTTAGGACAATTGACTCATCCAAATATTGTTAGTCTCTTGGGTTATTGCAATCATGGAGATGAAAACTTTCTTGTTTATGAGTACATGGAGAGCCGAAGTTTAGATATCTTTTTATTCACAAGTAATTTATATTAAAATCTCTCTAAATGATCTATTGTTGTGAGTTGGATTATTGCTACGAAGATTGTGAAATGGATAGTTTTGCAGATGCACCTGATATTTCCAAACCTCTTTCATGGAGAAAACGACTGAAAATAATGATAGGAGTTGCCCGTGGACTCAAGTATTTGCATTCGTCAAAAGATCAAGTTGTATGCCGTGGTGTTCACAGCTCTGATATATTGTTAGATCAGGCACGTACTCTAGATATATTCATGATTTATGACACTTACCACTTCAATACTTTTGTCTTTATGCTTATATATATAAAGTTAAGAATATGATTTTACTCTTTCTTATTCCAGGACTTTAATGCAAAATTGCTAGATTTTGGGTTGGCAAAATCTGGCTATGAATTTGAAAAAACAATCTTTAGTGCATCGATTAGTAGACACCAGATCATTGACCCCGAGTATATGAGGACTGGTACGTACTATCTAACTTTCTTTTAATGGCTAACAAACATCATATACATGAAAAACAAAGTGCGCTCATGTGAAAGCCAATATAAGCATCTAGTTTAGAATCTGATTAGGCAAAACAATGGCCACTTCAATTCAGAAACTAAAAAATCATATATTTTTTGTTATTTTAAAACAAAATTCATCAATGTTACAGGTAATTTTAATGCAAAGAGTGACATTTTTGGTTTTGGGGTAGTGCTATTGGAAATTCTAACAGCCTTACCAGCAATAGGAGGCAATGGACTCAGTGAGGAGTATAGTTTGGTAGACTGGGCAGGTAAAATCCTAGCAGATAGAAGAAATCTAAAGGAAATAATGGATCCGCGTCTTGAACAGAATTACCCCCTAGAAGGTGCTTTTGCATGCGGGGTCCTTGCATTAAGATGTGTTGCAAACGAACCTAAAGACAGGCCATCGATTGAGGAAGTTTTGCAGAGTTTGGAACAAATTAATATACGCTGTTAGAAAGTAATACGGTTGTTCATGGGGCGGTTTGGTTCAGGTGGTAGAATATTTTTGAACCAGTAGAAGCAGGGTGGTTATTGTCTGAAGTTGAGCCTGCAATGTCTACAATCTTGAAGATATGACAGAGGAGTAAAGGAATTCACTTATAGCGGAATTCCATTGCCAATTTTATGAGTCTCTAATATTTACCACATATTATTGTTACAAATACATATTGATTTTATAATCGGTAATATGAAATGATAAAGTAGCCAAAATGCTTATACACATTGCAGTTACACATAATCTTTCATCTGTTTCGGCTTCTTGGGCTGTCTCTTGTCATCAACACCCAGCAGCTGGTGTCGTTTCCACGCCAACTTCCTGTTGCTTTATTTTCAATCGCCTTTATTTTCTTGTTAATTTTGTTAAGTAATAATCCTTGGCTTTTCTAGTGCCACCAATCTCTTCCAGTTGCATTAGAACTTCATCAGCTTTTAGTCGAGCCTTGGGTGATCTGCACATACAATCCATCGCTAAATACAATATACAAAGTAATTCCTCCTCAATCTCGGCCTTACACGTAATTTCAGGATCAAATATTTGCATGAAAAAACTAAAGCACTTTGGAATCAAATTAGAGGAAGAAGAAGACTGCAAGGAACAACAATCTGCATACTATGGGAAGGACCAATCACAGGTCATATGTTATAGATGTCAAAGCTCTGGACACTATGCATTTGAGTGTCCAAACAAGAATAGAAAGAAAGATCAAGTCAAGTATTCATCTTACAAGGAAGCATCTACATCAAAGCTTTCAGACAAAGGGGATTCTCACAGCACATCAAGTGATGATTACATTGTCATCACTTAAAGAACAGACAACAAGCAAGGAACAGATGAACATCAAGCCCTTATAATCTTAAGGGGGAGAATGTTGGAGTATTAAGATCATAAGAACTTGCTGTCTATATTATATATACTTAGGATATAATTTGTACTATTTACTGCAGGCCCAAACTTGTACATATACTAAGCCTGCACGTTTTCAGATAGCCTGGGCCAAAGGCCAACAGGCATAATTAGCAGTTAAGTTAGTTATGTAGGAAAACAGTTATTCAAAAAGGTTGTGTGTGTTAACATTGAACCATCACAATGGTTCAGTCACACCTTTTCACATAGTATATATATGTGCAACATGTAACAGACATAAATATATATAATACAATTTCGTTTTTCATATATCAGAGTGTCTTTATTTTGTGCACTTTACCTGTTTTGACTCACTTTTACCCACTGTAAAACCTATTCCCAAACACCCCTTCCATGGTTAACACCAATGCCTTCTTAGAGGCTAATTGGCATAGAAAAAACAAGCATATATGCCAACCACAACAGTCCACTCTTCTTTCACAACTGATTTTCCTGTCAACAGTTCTAATATTATCGACCCAAGGCTATAGACATCTGTCTCCATAGTAGCATAGCATCTTGGAAATACAAGAGCTCCGGAGCATGATTGTAAGGAGACTCTGGTCTTGCATCGATTCGAAGCCGTGAATGGCCTATATCAACTATGAAGGGATTGTAGTTCTTATCCAGCAACACATTGCTTGACGTGAGGTTTCCATGAATCATGTGTTTCTTAGTGTGCAAGTAGACAAGGCCTATTGTTATGCCAACAATAATCTTCATCCTAGTAGGCCAGTCAATGACGGTTGTTGGCCTGCGAGCTTTTGAATTGCAAACAGAGGATCAAGATCAGTTAATTTATCGTGAATAAAAATTTAGTAAAGAGTTGGTCGAATAAACATACTATTCAGAAGTGATGCAACAGTCCCATTCCGACTACATGCATAGATAAGAAGAGTGTCTTTTTTCTGCGTGTAACAACCCTTGAGAGCAATAATATTCATATGGAAAAACTCTCCAATTTTAAAAACTTCTGTGTCAATATCTTTCCTAAAAAAGGTTTTTTGAATACGTTTCACAATAAGCGGAGTACCGTCATCCAGTAGAACTCTATAAATTGAGGAGTAACTGTTGCAGCCTATCTTTTCAGCAGGTGCACGTAATACATCAGAAAATGTACAATAAAATGAAGCATGCACATGCGTTAGTTGAGAAGAAGCTTCTCGTTCCATCTTTGCAGCATTTAGGTCACAGGCTTCATCGCTTGCTTCAATATCACTGTCAGTTTCATCTGCCACTATATAGTTGTTGCAATTTATGCGGCATCTGCACAAAAAAAGTGCCCGCGTCATCTTGATAAATGTGTTGTCGCCACTAGACGACTCAATTCTCTCTTGTAGTGACAATAAAGACACAAGTCTAGTCACGACTTCAGCCATCATTGGACGTTTTATGGGATTCTCATGTAAGCAACAACTTGTAATACTGGCAAACTCTTTCAAACAGCTAGCCGAGATTTGGCGTGTAGTGTCCAGTCAACAATTCCAGCTACCCTTCCTTTTGTGATACAGTGTTGAGCCCATGTTGCTAAACCCCATTCCTTCTCGTCAAGAGTTGTATTGTATCCACTGATCTCATCTAATGAGAAGTGTCGACACACCTGACCTGGCCATAATAATGCCGATTCATTTTTAATGGATGTTGCAGGTCTCATAATTTAGCATATTTTTAGCTTCGTGAACCTGATCTAGGGGATGATCGGTGTAAGATGCAACTTCTGCCTCAAGTCTACAGCTTCTACAGACGGACTCCAGGCACTCGAAAAATCGGTGTATAACGAATGAGGTATATCTTTGCCGAGATTCAATTATTTGAAATTGCATTTCAATGATTTTTCCTCCATGGCGATGTTTTGTCCGTTAATATAAATTAGATTAGATTACCGCATGTTATATTAGATTATCTTCCTATTGTTACTTCTTCCAGCAAAATAGAAAGGTAATATAAATTATATTTGTTCACATTAGAAGCTAGCTTACATAAGATTCTAAAACAGTATTACTATAGTATTCTGTAATATATGCGAAATGCATTTTCTCAAGTGATCCGTTTTTGTGTCGACCTGTCCTCTTAGAAGAAAACAAAAAGATGGGTGGACAAATAATAGTGAATCTTGTTCCAATAGATCCGATGACATTATTTAGAAAACTTCAACGTATGAAACTTTTGTTGCTAGCCCATCCATGTGCAAGTGCAAGATTCAACTAAAGATTTCGAGAGATTTCGAGCAACAATAGAATTGTTATCTTTTAGGACAAACAGAAGTCGTCGAAAATGATTTTATGGACATCAGTGCATCACAAGAGGCCTTATGACTCAAGCTTATTGTTTTTTTCTTGCAGAAAGTTATTACACAGCAATAAATTAAGACTAGATACATGTTTCTTCAGTAAAAATATCTACTTTTGTTTGACATTCAGGAATTTAACTTTTTCGGTTTCTTCTAGATAACAATGGTTTAAAACCTGGTAAATTTCTTCCATTGGCGGGCGTTTTTCTTGACATTCATGAAGACATTTTGAAACAAGTGAAGCCAACTTGTATACTCCCTTTGGAAGGAAACTTTCATGTTGAAGCTGTGGGTCAATTATCTTTCCCAGGTCTTCTTTATCTGTTAGCAATGGAATAGCCCATTTCACCAATTTTTGCTTTCCCTCAGGTCTGTTATCATCGTACACCTTCGTCCCTGTTTGGAAACTATCATGTTGAAGCGGTGGGTCAATTATCATTCCCAAGTCTTCTTCATCCGTTAGCAATGGAATAGCCCATTTCACCAAATTTTTCTTTCCCCCGGGTCTGTTATCATCGTACACCTTCATTCCTGTTAATAATTCCAGAAGTACCACTCCAAAAAGTATATATCTCGCTCTCCACACCAGGATCTGCAAAAGTGGTGTTTCATTTAGCCTTCGGGGAGTAAATGAGTTCTCAAACAAGTAGATATCATTTCAAATCTATTGATAAGTAGTTATGTAACGTATATCGTATATTATGAGAATAAGACTAAAAAAAGTTCCACTTTTAAAGCAGATCATACGATTGCAATAAGGTGATTCTAAAATTCCGTCAAATATATCTGCTTGGTAACGAAACCATTCAGGAATAAGGTGCATCTTTCTGGAATGAGTATGAACCATGAGCCAAAAATGAATTTTCCACTTCAAAATCCCAAAGCCGTGCATTATAATCCTGAAAGGTATAGGAAAAGAATCTAAAACAGACGCTAGATTGAGATGCTAAATTTATGACTGAAGGCATGTGTAAGGAAACCTGATTTACCATGTCCACCAATATACAATTGGTCTTAAATTGGGTATAAGCTAGATGTCTCCTCTGATGCGCAAAAGACAGGCCGTGAGCTACTCCTACTGCTATTTTAAGTCGTGCAAGCAAAGAAAGTGAAGTACCTGATGGCTCTGCATTTACGGTCATCAACGACTCCAAGTAAGTGTATTGGTGAACAACTTTACTGGATAGCTTATAAGCATGACAATAGATGTTGGTTCAATACGAGTTTAGAAACATCCAACTGGTGAGATGAAAATCTAAAGATCGAGTGTGTTCTTTACAATCTGGGTTTTAAAAAGCGCGATGCGCACCGAGGTGATAAGGTTCAAAAAGCCGAGGTGCGAGGCGCCGAGGCGAAAGCGCGCACATCACGTACGCGACATTTCTATAAAAAAATACTGGTAAATTATATATATTACACAATTATTTGAGTTCGATAGGATCTGCGACTTTTTTGTGACTTTTTTGTGACTTTTTTGTGACTTTTTTTACTATAATTGGTCAAATTGGACCTATCTTAAAAGCAAAGCCAATAAGAAAAAGCCCAATACACATTAGTAAGACCAAATTTTACTTTAAAAGTCCCAAGTACATGATGCGCAAAAAAGCACCGATGCACGCATTAGCTGATGCGTGCCTGATGCGTGCGCCTCACCACGCATCCCGTAAATGCAATGCATCAGGGTGTCCGATGCATAGGGGTGGTGCATCTGCCTCAGGCGCGCTTTTTTAAACACAGTTTACAATATAACTAAAATGTATACTTACCTTCAAAAAGAAGTTTATCCAAGCTTGGGTCCGGAATGTGCTCGTAAACACAAAACAATTCTTTCTCATTCAAGCAATATCCCAAGAGTTTGACAAGGTTCGGATGATTGTATTCTTCAGCTTTGAGATTCAGCTGCACACCAAGTGTTACTAAATTAATAAGCTTGCACTCACAGAAACATTATTATAAGTATGAAAATCAAGAATAAGGCATCCCACAAAGGTGGTCTTTTTCAAAGTACCTCTGACATTTCAGTGAACCTCTTCGTAACGTACATCCTCAAACCAATACCACTTTCTGTTGGGGCATATGTCCTTTTATCAACCCATCCTTTGTAAATGGTGCCACCTACAGTTGTGGAATAATCCTTTTCGCTAAAATAGTTTGTTGCCCTTTCCAATCCAGCAAATGTGAAAGGTCGCAAACCTTTGGTTTCCTTTTCTTTCCTACAAACCTGATGAGTCACTGACTGCTAATTACTGGCACAATTTATTTCTTACCCTGCTATTAATATCCCTTAATCTACCACCAGCATCGCTCTCTCTTTCTTCTAACAGAATAGAGTCGAGCTTGACCACAACCTCAGCCATTGTAAGGCGTTGTTTTGGTTGATCATGTATGCAGTGGCATGCTATCCTTGCGAACTTCTTCATTGATTTTTTTGAGATTTGTCCCATCAGTCTAGAATCAATTATGTGATTGAGTTTTCCCTCTTTGATCTGATCTTGAGCCCAAGCCGCTAAACTCCATTGCTCTTCATCAAGGGATGGGTCTACTGCCTGCTTCCCACACAACACCTCAAGCAATACAACCCCAAAGGCGTAAACATCAGATTTTCTTGTCAATCTTCCGCTATTGAAATAATACGGATCCATATATCCAAAAGTGCCTTTGACTCCAGTGCTCACATAAGTTCGTGTCTGGTTTATTGGGCCAACTTTTGCCAATCCGAAGTCCGAAATTTTAGCAGCAAAGTTAGCATCCAACAAAATGTTGGAGGATTTTACATCTCGGTGTATTACTCCATGTTGGGTTGATGTACCTGTGTGAAGGTACTCTAAGCCACGAGCAGCGCCTATACATATTTTTAGTCGTAGTGGCCAGGATAATTCAGTATCATCTCTGTGCAAATGATATCCAAGGGTCCCATTGGGCATAAACTCATAAACTAGGCACATATCTTTTCCTTCAATACAATAACCAATCAGTGACACGAGATTACCATGCCGCAGCTTAGAAAGGATCTGAACTTCGGCCTCAAATTCATGTGCTCCTTGGTTAGACATGGAATGCAACCTTTTAACTGCAACTTGGTTTACTGACCCGATCTTCCAGAGACATCTATACACCTTTCCAAATCCCCCACAGCCAATGACTAATGCATCATCAAAGTTGCATTTTGCCCGCTGAATCTCGTCAAGTGTAAAACGTTGACATGTTTGCTCTGGCAGTATGAATGAGGAGCCGGTATCTTTGATATGTCCAGGTAACATCATTGGGCTGTTTATTTAGTTGTAAAGACTGATTGTCACTAGAGGAACCTAATCGTCGCTATTAGGGTTGGAGTTCGAGGGCGTAATATGACAAAAATGAAAAGTAAGGTACCTTGGAGATCTAACAAATTTTCTTTTTGGTTAAGTTTCACCTTATCTTAACGCATTTTCGATAAAAAGAACCCATATGTAACTGTAAATGTGCACCAAGATTCGTGGTCGATAATAATACTCTCTAGTTTGGCGCCAAACATCCTAGCCGAACATCGTCGTTTAATATAATGCCTGATAGCCTTTATTTTGACTTTGAGTTTGCAAGAGATATCTTCAGTTCCTCACCGGGAAAAGAGCTTCAGACTTGCTGGTCAACGGATGCTTATGACTGAGTCTTACATATTGTTTGTTGGCAACGTTGGTGTCTTTGACTTAAACTGTTTTCCAGGAATAAAAAAGCCTTTGTGGACGCATCAGAGTTTTCTTTTCCACGGGAATCAAACATTGTTTGGATTATAAAACTATCACCTTTGAGCGGAAAATGACAAAAATATTTTATTCTTTAGCAGTAACCCAAATAATTAAATTTGACCAACTCCCATTTTTATCTCAAAATTGTAACTTTTTACGCTTTTTTTTTTTTTTAGTTTTTGCAAGTTTTTAGAGTCACCCTTTTTCACCTTTTTTGCGTACTAAACATATCGCAAGAAATTGAAGAAATCACAAATTTTGGGAAAAAGTTACACTAACTCAACTGTTACTCGTATTGAACTAGATGGTGTTGAGATAGCATTTGTGCATTGAGTCTGCTTTTGCCAAATACCCTTTTTACCCATGTTCAATACCAACTCATATTGAACACTTTAACACATTACAATTTCTGCAAATACGACTTTAAAACTATAAATCGACTTCACAATACTCTATTTTTCAAAAGACTATAACTTTACGACTCTTGGGTGTTTAACTTGCTTCAAGCACAGTGTCTACGACTACGTTCATACGCACAAGTGTCATACTTCCACTTTACGCTTCACCTCTTTAAAGCATACATACCAAAACCTTACTTTGCTTCACCATAACCTACAAAAACGGTTATCAACTAAACCGTAAGCATTACACTTAGTAAGTAATAGGCAAAACATATCATCATACACAAATAAATCGTACTAAAATTACACATTCTTCACATCTAATTCACATGTCCACCAAGCTAATACTTGCATGCATAGCACATAAGTCATTATTCAACTAGCAACAATCATCAATCCATCTCATACCATAACTAATTGCAAAACTAGGTAATTCACTCACCTTAGCTAATTCATCTAACTAGTCTAGTTCTAACACCTTGCCCAAATCCCTTAATCATTACTTCCGACACTTTAACACAACTAACATGTAATACACAATATGATAAATTGATATAACAAGTTATAATCATATTACTTACTTTGGCTTCCATAGCCATAACCAAGAACGTCATCATCATCCTTACTTAATCCTATCCAATAATCATCACAAACATCTATTATCACATTAATGCCATAACAAGGTTTTATACAACTCAATAACACACCCTTTATTATCTCTAATCATCATATGATCATACCTTGATCATATGATGAAAGCCCCCCAAATTACTAATTTATTCAATACAACTTAACACATGATTACTATAACACCAATTATTGCTTTAAAACATCATTTACACAAAAACCCCCAAATTCATCTCATGAACCCTAACTCCAAATGATCGAGGATAAGCTTACTTGTGAGAAATATTGATCACTAGAGATTCTTGTCTTTCCCTCCTCCTTTGAAAACCACGACCCAGCACACACCCGCATAAAAGAGGTGGTTGACGGTTTTCCACTTTGGCACCTTGTTCCTAGTCTTCTTTTATCATACTTGCCTCACATCAAAACTTTTTAGTATTGGTACCTCGCCCCACCGAATAGTACCAAAATTTATACCCTACAACGCAGTTTTATATCAGGTTATGTTTCGTATTTTTTTGACAGTTTCATACTTTTGACTCGTTAAACTTTATGATTTTTATTCCGCGCTTTCAGTTTCACAGTTTTATAATATAAGCAAAATTATAAAAATTGAAAAAAAAAACGAAAAAAACCCGAAAAAACAGGGGGGGTACAAATGGTGTTTCAGGGGGTACGTATAACACCTCACCGAAAAGTACAAATGTTCTGTACTTTTCACAATTTTCAACGTATTTAACGCTGATCACTAGTAAATCTATACACGTATTAATAAAATATAAAATAATATGAATTTCTTAAACTACCCTTGAGGACAAAGGTAGTTAGAAAAATCACACGATAATATATAATAATACGTATATTAACCGGGAAGTATGATTCCCGGGTCGTTATTTCCCAACGATTTATGAAATTGAAACCACGTTTGTTGTTCGGACAATGATTTGAATTGGTAACAAAGATTGTTTTGATTATCTATTTATATGAATTAAAAACAATTAAAATAAGTAAATTATAACAATCAAGCACGAAAACAAACAACGGGAAATTAAACTTTAACTAAAAACGCAAAACGGAAACCCTAAATGGTAATTAAAAACCCTAAATTTCCAAAATTAAACCTAAAATGAATTTTTCTCTTCTAATAGACTCTAATTGAATAAAAAGTAAGTTCAAAGAAAACTAGATCAAAAACGGAATTGAAATGAGCTTAAAATCAAGAAAAACGTGAACGGAAACGAATCCCGTTCTTTAAAAATCAAAATTTTGCAATTTTAACCCCACGGAAACAAAACTAATTTTCCTAGAAGCTTTATAATAAAAGAAAATTTTCTAAAAAAGAATTATATTATATTTTATTTTTTTGTATTTTTTATGATTTTTTAAAGTTTTTAATAAAAATAAATGTTTAAAAATACTAAACTAATTATAAAAATTCTAAAAAAATACATAAAATAGCTTAAACTAAAAGGAATCTAAGAAAAATAAGCTTGGTTACACAGCTTATCGGATAAGCTGTGTAATAAGCCAAAACAGCTTATTAAGCTAAATAGGCCAAAACGTATATATATAATAGATTTTGTAAATCTATAACGAAAAAGACCACAGGGCACGATGGTAGTGAGGTGTGTGGTTGTGTTGTTATAAAGGTTGAGGGTGTTGAGGTCGGGGGTTTGAGCCTTGCTCACCCTCGATTTCCACCTTCCTTTTTTTATTTTTGAAAACTTATAAAAGCAAAGTTGTAGATAAGCTAAAAACTAAAAACTTTTGTGAGAACTATTTTTTTGATTCTAAGAAAATAAGCTGAAAATGAGCTTTTAAGAACAGAAAAACTCTTAACTTCTTTTTGGCTTTTTTAAACAAAACTTAAGTACTCAAAAAGCTGTAATAAGCTAAAAGTAGAATTATTGCATAACTTCATGTTGATTCTGCTCTTCTTTCATAGTTTGCTTAATTTTAAGAAATCTCTCCTCAGCTAGCAATAAAGCCATGCACTTTTCATTATGAGGTATATGATCATACTCCTTTAAAAATGCTTGTATAGCTTTCATTAAGTCTTCTCGAGCTTGCAAAATTTCTTTACTCGTCTCTTGATGAAATTGAATGACGGAATACTGCGGGGATTGAAATTGGTCAAAACCAGAAAGATTATAATTATAGAAATCTTGGTTCATCGGTTGACACTGAAAAGTCGCATGAGGACCCCCGCAGTTTTCATAACAAAGACATTGTTGTGGAAAACTCGGTGAAGTTTGTGGAAAATAATCAAAGTTTTGATTGGAACACGGGTCCTGATTGTAGATAAACGGGACTTGAGGTGAACAATCGTAACCAAAATGAGCATCGTTTCCACATAACTCACAAATATTTGTCTCGTACTGGGGTTGTGGAGGGTGGTTTGCAAAATTTGGAGAATCGTTAGAAGAGTACGGAGTTGAAAAATTGATTGGTGTTCCATTTCCAACAGTACAATAAAAACAAACTCCATCATATTCATTACAACCACATTGTTGGCACGTACCCAAAAGACATTGTTGTTGCAAACTTTGCAAATTTTGTAGGATCTCATTAAGGTTTTGATTGTAGCATGGTTCCAGATTAGAGATAATCGGAATTTGCGGTGGACAATTGTAACCATAATGAGCACCTTTCCCACAAGACTTACAAGTACATCGTTGACAAAAGATTCCATCTAACGAATCACCACACTCGTAACAACAATTGTGGTTAATTTGTAGAGGACTTTGCGAGGAATTTTCACCGGGGTCCTGTTTGACAACGAATGGCTCTCGAGGAGCATTAACAACGTTGGTATCGTCATCGGATGGCTCGTAAGTGTTTAGAAGGTCTTGGTAAATTCCATTTTCATGACAAATTGTAAACCAAACTTCCTTTAATTTCTTTCGCCATAGAGCACATCCTTGACAATTTAGACCTTCAACCGGGTTTCCACACTTGGAACAATCACGAAGGGGTTGTTGAAACGAATTGGGAGTACAACAATATCTTTTATTATACAAATATCCATAAGACGAACATTCTTTAATCGTGAAGAGGGGATTCAAACGATAATCGAGTGACGCCATAAGAATTAAACAATATATATGGTTAAGAAAAAAATTAAATGGATAAGTACAAAAAGAAGATTATTTTTGGGTTTTTAGGTTTTTTTAATATATTTTATTAAAGGACAAAACGAGATCGAATAACTTAAATCTAATAATCAACAAGCTTCACGGTAGCTCTCTAAAAGTGTTTAACTTTCAAAGGTGAGCCGTATATCGCAAGTGACACAAAAGGCAAGTTTTTAAATCTTTTATTCGAGTTGGGAACTTATTATGGATAATACCTCAATTGAAGGTATTATTTGTTGGTGTTCTTTTACCAACTTTGTAACTTTTTAAATATTCACTAATTAACGAGAAAAATTGAAAGAGCAAATATTTTTGTATTTTAGTTTTTTAATCTTCTACTTATACTAAAAAGAAAAGAATTTTTTTTTATATTTTTGATTTTCTTAAAAGCGTAACTTTCGAAGACGACAAATTTTAAGAGATAAAAATTAAAAGAGATAAAAAAAACTCTCCGTGTGTTGAGTGTGAAGCTCATTATAGTTGAAAGAATAAGCTTCTATTTCATAACAAGCTTCTCAAATCCTTGGTCTTGGCCTTGATGCTTTCTTATCATTGGATACCATTTTTTAACTCCGTTGGATTAGATTTGATCACACGGATTGCCAACGTGGCATTCCGTGTGTCAGAACCATCTGTGTTTCTTTTACACTCACTTTAATGAAAAATCCCAATCATAAGTGTGTTTCTTTCATGGTCCCTCGATCACTCATATGGGGGATTGACCAATGAGAGCCCTTGTGTGACGTTTTCTTCTTTTCCCATCATTCCTTAGCACTTGAATTACTAAGCCATGTCCTCAATTGTGATTAACCCTTTGATTTGAATGAGGTAAATTGCGAGAACGACGATGAACAGTTAAAAACCATTCGCGCCTTTTTTAACTGTTGGGGCGAGGGTTTGGACTCGGGAGAAACGGGCTTTGACTTTGGGTTTATAAATAAAAGGATTGGCCTGGTAATGGTTACCAAGTTTTGGATCTGTTTTTGGTTATAATAAGAGATAACATTGTTCACTCTTTATATATTAAAGAGTTAACATCCGTTAGTGGCATAGGGACCCATTGTTGCAATTAGGTTATTACAAGTGGTGATTTGGGTTTGTCTTTCCAATGTTTGACCAGGTAGACTTGTAGACCAATAGTTGACCAAGAGTTGACTTTTGACCTTGAAGCAATCTTCCGCGGCTCTTGTAATCGTCTTCCTTTCCCATGTTCATGTTTTTGTCCGGTTTTTGACCGTTTCCTTGAGCAATTTTTTGTCAATATCCGTACCTACACAATCACAAAGACAAACAAATAATATTCAAGCATTTTAAAGCACAATTTTGTCCTTTTAGGGCCATTTTTTGATATAAAAAGATAACGGTGTTTTTCACACATATCGAAACACAGTTTTTATCAGTTTACTTCTATTCCTATTTTTTGTCGGTTTTAATATCTTTTTGACATGCTAGAACTTTCTATTTAACGTTTGGCAATTTCACAATTTTTTTATTTTTTTCACAGTTTTCTTAATAAGATAACCAAATATAAAAAATATTAAAAAAATTAAAAGAAACCGCAAAAAAACAGGTGCAATATGTTGTTTTAGGGGGTACCATAATATGAGCCGTTTACAATTACCTAACACCTAACTAACTAAGTTTGACTATTTGGTTCCTACCAACTTATCATTACCAATCATATTAGTCTTCAAACCTATCAAAATTTATTCAAACTATTCAATGCAACTATAACAATAAAGTTATCAATGAAACCAGTTTTTTGTGGGGTAAAAAAAATTCTTTTCTAGCGTAAATATAATATTTTTTATGCTTGAATTTTTTTTGCGCTAAAAATATGTATAATTAAGTACAAAAATAATTAAAATCACGTAATTCGAGTTACTCGGGTTATAAGGTTCAGTTTTATGTTACTCGGTTTTATTTTTGGTTCGGTTTAATCCAATTTGATTTTCGGTTTTACCCAAAAAAATTAACCGAACCAAATAAACCGGACAACCCGATAACCCAATCGATGAACGCCCCTACCATAAACATCCCCTGAAAAGAACCTGGAGCAAGCTTAGCACGACTTTGGAACATAGAACACCTAACCGATAACATAACACATAACGGTAAGTCCTACCATTCATAGTTTGCTATAAACTAGAAATCAGAACCACCCGAAGCTAGTAAGAAGTGTGATCCTCCATTTGAGATTTACACAAAGCTATATGTCGAGGATATAAGGAAAAAGTGGATTAAGTATTTTGAGTAACACACGTGAAATATATATGTGCCAATTTCTTCATGTGTTTGGTGCAGCGAACTCACTTGGATTACTCATAGGGTTAATCTCTATTTTCGCATTAAAACCACACAAGGCATTTTCAAAGGCAGGCCAAAAGCTATAATACCATAATGTCGCAGCAGCTTAGTCTGCAAGCTAGCAAACTGTAATCTAGACACACAAAAGGCATAATTTAAAACATCACCTAAAGAATAGACACCAAGCCACCAGAATGCAAAGGGTGAAATGGCAAGCCTTCATTGCAATCACCAAATCCAGATCAAGACGCAGTGACAATACGCTCTAGAGCAGACCGAAGAGCCGCATCAAAAGAACATTGGGCCCGCTCAAAGACTCGGGGAGAGCATGTGCGCATAGCAAAATATAGTTTCGATATACCATCACAGGCAGGAAGAAACAACAACTTACACTAAGGGTTATATCTTAGAAACTACACCTATAAGCTATGTCCAACCAAGGGGCAGTAGAGTTCTGGGCGGAAGTTGAGATGCTTTCTAAGTTGCGTCATTGTCATCTAGTTTCTTGGGACGGTTTGCTCATCCAAATATGATTAGTCTCTTGGGATACTGCAGTAATGAACATAAATGCTTGCTTGTTTTTTAGTGCACGGTGAACAAAAGTCTTGATGGCTTTTTATTCACATGAAAACTATGTTGGGATCTCTTTAAAGTTATAGAGTCTAAAGCCAATAAGAGCAATCAATGACACAATTCTATATACACTTGTTGTTCATCATCAAGAACACAAGTTGTACAAGAGTCCAACACAAACACAAAATTATCTGTGTGAATTAATGAGAATTGACGGATGCTTTTTGAAAAATACAAAACTTTTGATGTGTTTAAAAAACTCTTTATTCATTAACACGTTGAATGATTTCAAACTATTTTTCATTAGATTTCCAGGAACTTCATTGTTCTATGAGGTCGATCATGTCCATTGTGGCAGCCTCAAAGGGGCATCTGGTCATGGGAAGACTGAACACGTATTGATGACTAAATCAGTATGATAGTAACTAACTGATTCACTCTTACCGTTGTCTTCTTTGGGACGTTCCGGTAACAAGAACAAGCTAGTACAGCTAAAACCCTATCAAGGAGGTTCTTTGAACTTACCTGATCACAGGTACAGTAATTATACTGTCAAACAGGGAACCGATGGTTATCGCAACCTAAAATCGACGAATGACAAAGACATATTCGTCTCTATCTGTCGTTTATCACTAACGTAATTGCAAGACTATTCGATGGTGAAACTACATCATTCCAGTTGTATTGCAGTTAAGGCCACATGCTCATACTCGATCAACAAATATAAATACATGATGAAAGCTCAAGTACATGTTACAAAGTCTTTCGCAAGCTCTGATATACATGAACTTCCTCAAAGAACGTTAAGGATATGATTATAAGTAGATCAAGTCACAAGGTCTATGTTGAGGGAGATTGTTAGCTTTCAAGTGATGTCTAAGTATGAGTATGATGCTTAAGAAGTTGTTCAAGTCAAGAAGTATCCGAGATTATCTCAAGGCTAAAGATAAAGATATCAAGTTTAAAGATAAAGATATCAAGATCAAAGATCACAAGCATGCAAAAGGAGTTGAAAAATAATTTCCAAGAATAAAAGGCTCCAAGATCTAAGACGTCACAAGAAGTGAAGTTATAAGAGAAATGGCCACCTCTTAGGGGGGAGATTGTTAGCCTCGTTTTTAATAAAGTGTTGGTCATTATTTATTCCCGAGCCTTGTATAGGAAAACATTAGTTTACGAGAATTGTTTAAGCTAATTGGGCCTAAGTTTCGGGCTTAAAAGCCCACGTTTATTAGTCACGGCCCAATAAGGCCAATGGATATCCCATAACGGATCCGGACCTCTCTAGGGTATTTATACAACCCTCCTAGCTTGTTAAGAGGTTGTTGGTTCACATTTATCTCTAGTTGAATCTTCCATCTTTATCTCTATCTCTTTCTCTCTCTACACTTATTTCTCTCTCTAGAATTTCTTTCTTTTAATCTTTGTGTGTGAATGATGTTAATGTTACAATCAAGATGTAAGCTAGATGAATAATTTTTGTTGTTTCTGTGGATTAAAATCAAAAAGAAAGAAAGAAGATGATAAGTATAATCTATATATATGTTAATGGCTGTGTTCATAACATTCTTCTTTAATGTTCATATTTTGATTATTAATTTGTAAAATCTAATTTTTTATTAGATAAAATAATTTTAAAAAACGTTACTGGAGTTGTTGGGAGATAAATTCAAAAATATGAGGGTGAGGTTGAAGATGGGAAAGGATAAAAAACAAAATGACTATATTAGCCTCGTGTGCTCAACACGTGACCAGAGATAACGAACTTAAGTAACGGTCGTTACAAATTTTGACTAGCGGCGTGCAAGATTTCTTCGGGGATGACTGCACTAATTTTGTCGAATTTTGGACTCAACATGAAATCTTCAAAAACCTTGGGGACTAACGGTGTTTTACTCTATATATTAGTACTAATTGTTCATTGTAACTAGCTTTGAACTAATAATATTTATATATGATCACTCTTTGCGAAAGACCTAGTCATACCGGTAAGCTATTATAATGATTTTTACCAATACCAACCAAACAAAGAGTTTAGAAAGAGCATATCTTACTATTTCATTGCAGAGCCAATTTGCACACCATGGAATAGACAACATGTGTTAACTATATGACGAATAAATTGTGAAAAAGAAGTAACAATGATTTGCGCGGTAATTAGTGTGTGTAGACGTGTACAAATCAAGTCCATGTTAGTTGGTGAAGGGGCGAGGACAAAACAGAATTAAGTAAACTTTGATTTGGTGATTGTACATGTCTCTTTCCGGGAAGACTATTAATATTTTAAGTTGACTATAATCCTTTAATATCAGCATCCTCAGTTTCTACTCCTACTTCATCCAAAAAATATGTTCTTTCCTGCTAGGGACGAAAAGGAGTTCGAAACATCATCCTCCTCCTCATCCTCCTCATCCTCTGTACAAGGGTCACAATCTAGTCGTCACTTTGATTTTTTTGAAATTCAGTTAGCAACCAAATACTTTGATGAATCATTAGTAATTGGACATGGAGGTTTGGTAAAGTTTACAAAGGTGATGTTATCAATGGTGCAAGTCTTGTTACCGCCGCCATTAAACGGTTAGATCCCATGTCCAATCAAGGTGCAGCAGATTTTTGGACCGAAGTTGAAATGCTTTCAAAGTTGCGCCACTGTAATCTTGTCTCTTTAATTGGTCATTGTAATTATGAAAAAGAGATGATTCTTGTATATGAATATATGCCGAATGGAACACTTGAGGATCATCTTCATAAACTTGGTACCACTCTTTCTTGGGTTCAACGACTCAAGATCTGCGTAAGTGCTGGTCGCGGGTTACACTATCTTCACACTGGTACAGGGATTGAGGTTGGGGTTATACATCGAGATGTCAAGAGCTCCAACATTTTGTTACATGAGAGCTGGGCGGCAAAAATATCGGATTTCGGGTTGTCTAGAACAGGGCCAACGAATCAGGCATCAACTTATGTCAACACAGGTGTTAAAGGTACCTTTGGGTATCTAGATCCAGATTACTCATTTACCGGAAGGCTGACAAGGAAATCAGACGTGTATTCTTTTGGAGTAGTATTGCTTGAAGTGCTATGTCAAAAGCGTGCATTGGATATAACTCTTAATGAAGAGCAAATGAGTTTAGCAAGATGGGCTAAAAAATCTATCAAAGAAGGCAATGTAAAGAATATAATTGATTCTGATATACGCGGTCAAATATCTCCAAAGTGTTTGAAGGAGTTTACTCGAATTGCAGAGAGATGTTTGCAGATCGATCCAAAGCAGCGTCCTACAATGGCTGAGGTTGTAGTCAGTCTCGAGTCTCTAACTATTTTACAAGAGAAAATCAACAATTCATCGAAAACTTCAATCACAACAATTTTTGGTAAAATGGTTGATATGTTTGCTTTCCCGTCCAAGACAGAGACCTCTGGTATAGCCGTGTACAAATCGGGTTTTTTGCCGTAACCGGTTTTTGGTCAAACCCGGTCAACCCGGTTAGTACCAAAAACCGGTTAGTAACCGGTTGGACTTTTGACCCCGAAAAACCCCAACCGATACTAACCGGTTAGTAACCGGTTACGGTTAGAAAACCCGGTTACTAACCGGTTATTTTTTCATGCCACAAAAATGTTACTGAGTGAGTGTAGCCATGTGCAAAATTTCGTTTATAAAGTTGCTGCCCATGTTTTTAATGCTACAAAATTTCCTTTATGCTACAAATATGATTGGCCCATGTGTTTCTAAAGGCCTAAAATTTTTGTATGCTACAAAATCGTTTTATAAAGCCACTGATCCTCGAGTTTTTTTTTCAAATCGTTTTATACATAACAAACTCAATAAACTTTTACTTTTATTAAATAAACTCATAATGCATCAAACACAAACTACTTGAAACACAAAACTAATACATTTAGCGATTTATTCATCGAAAAGCTAATATATTTGATAGAGGTCTTATTCGGAGTCTCCGGAACCGGAACCGGACCTATCTTGTTCTTCTAGAACGATTTCTTCATCGGCAATATTGATTGCATAACCCGCTTCCGCCTCGACCTCGTGTAATTGTTGTTCGATCTCTAAACAATCGCCTTCAAGATTTGAAGTGTGTTGTATACGTTCTTGTGCGTCTAGGTGATCTTTCAAGCAAATACACATCTCCAAAGATGTCGGTGTGAGTTTTGTTCTTCGTATCGATAATACCCTTCCACTAAGAGAAAAAGCGGATTCCGAAGCTACCGTAGAAGCTTGTACTCTTAGTAAATCTCGAGCCATGATCGATAGAACGGGAAATTGAGTTTGCCTTCCTTTCCACCAAGACAAAATATCAAAGTTGTTAAATTCTTCTTGTTCCATAGCGCTTTTTCATACAAATTCAAATCAATCGAAATCTTCTCAATAAAAACTTCCACCCCGCTAATGTTAAAGCATGGGTTCTACGTTTCTTGGTGGAGCCTTTGGAACTTCAGGAACCAATTCCTTTTTGCGTCTCCTATTCCCCGAAAGGATGCTATTTTTGACAATATTGTTTTACGCTCTTTTTATTGGTGTGTAGCTAGATGTAATAGAACTTTGAATTGGGTTAGTTGGCTTCAACACCCTTTTTTGATTCATTTGTAATTTTCTAGCTCCTTGCTAGTGGTTCTAATAAAGTCGTCGTTAAAAAAAAAGCATGGGTTCAATGCGGCGGCACATGTAATTACCGGTGGAATTTCTTTGAAATATTTTCTAAGTTTTTCTTTCATCGGTGCAACCATAAGATCATATGGTGGACCACTAAATTCGAATTCGCCTATTTTTGAACACATTGCAAAAAGTTGATGGAGTACCATATGACTCGTGGGATAATAAATACCCGATAATAAAGTTGTTGCCTCTTTAAAAACTTTGAGTAATTCGGTTAATTTTTGAATAATCTCCCAATTTTCGACGGAAAAGGATTGAATTCGTTGTGGGTATCTTTCAACAAGACCATCATGAAATACACTCAACGGAATTTTTTGGCGTAAAGCACTTTTAAACATCAAATAAGTCGAGTTCCATCTAGTAGGAACGTCCCAATTAGGTGTTAAAAAAATGGTGTTAGTTTCCCTACACATTGCCATATAATCTTTATATCTTCTTTTAGGCCCTTGAAATACATCTTGCAACATTGTTTTAAAAGCGTTTTTTATTGACAATATTTCGGCAACCGCTAGTCCGTCTTGCACAACCAAATTTATGATGTGTGCAACACATCGACTATGATAAAAAATGCCGCCCAAATGTGGTTGGTATTTTAGAATTAGTCTAGTGGCGGCATTTGTATTGTTAGAAGCGTTATCAAATGAGATTGAAAAAATCTTATTTTCTAATTTAAACATTCTCAATACATCTCGTAACTTACGAAATAAATTCGCACCCGTGTGAGGATAATCAAAGTTTTCAAAATCAATCGTACGCTTCATCATTTGCCAAGTTGCGGGATCAACCCAATGCGCGGTAACACAAAGGTACGAACCGGGCAAACCATGAGGAGCCGACCAAACATCGGTTGTTAAATTTACACTTGTATTTAAATTTTCAAAACCGTTTATGAGTTCGAGTTTAGCATTTTTCCACATTTTAAGTGCATCACGTCTAAGAGTAGCACGACTTACATGAGTATATCGCGGTTGAAGACATTTTCGAATGATGTTAGTCAATCTCGGGTTGTCGAAGTGGTTGAACGGCAAACCTTCTTGAATCACAAAGCTTGCAAATTGTTGTCGAACCCGATCCGCCTCATATGCAAAAAGACCCCCCTCTTGTGACATAGACGCTTGACCCGCATCCGGAACAATTTTGAGTACGGGGCAATACTTTTTTTCGTAATGTTGCCTTAACGTCGAGTTGGATGATGAACTTATAAACTTACCGCAAAGTTTACAACGACCCTTCTTACTCCCATCCGACATCTTGCAAAGATCGTAATGTTGCCAAATTTCTTTGTTTCGGGTTGTTTCTAAGACCTCAACAATCGTCGGTTCATTTGAAGAACCAACACCGACGGAAGTTGAAGTACTTTGAGTTGCCATTTTGTGAGCGTTTAGTGAACGATTTGTGAGCGTTTAGTGAATGTTTTTGAGAGTTTTGATTGTTGTAAAAAGGCAACATAAGTATTTATACTAAATTAAAGAAGGGTAGAAGATGCCATAAAGCCAAAAATAACGGGCAAAAAAAATCTAAACGTTATTACCTTACAAGTGCAGGTTTGTGCTTGCCTGCTTGTCCCTTTACAGTAGCTGCTCAACGTTTATAATTTTTAACCGGTTACTACCCAACCGGGCCGGTTACTAACCGGTTTTCCAACCGGCAAACGGCTAGAATCCATAACCGGTTACTAACCGCCGGTTATTCCCTAACCGGAACCGGTTATGGTCAATAACCGGCGTTGACCGGTTTCGGTTTCGGTTTTTTTTTCGGTTTCGGTTTTTTTGCCCACCTCTACATTGTACCCACAAAATGACTTCTTATGTGCAGTGGTAAAATCCTTTTGAATCATAATCTTTTTTTTTTCTTATCCTCCATAATTAAACAAATAAACCTTAGATTCACAATTCACAAATGAGCTTAGGCTTAAATATCATGGCTTTGAGGAAGAGGCTCAACGTAGCTACTGAGGTTTGATGATCAGACATGCTCTGATACTATGTTAAGATGGATATAAAACTTCGTAAGTTATCATGTTTACTGAGACACAATATATAAAAATTAAGGAAAAAGATTCTCTCAAGTTGTGGTCAAACATGATACATCATGTTAAGTTTGTTGTGAGTGTAAATAAATTAGTAGGCCCTTGATTTTTATTAAAAAGAAATGTTGTATATATTTAATTTATTTGTGATTGGTGAACATGATGTATCATGTTTGACTCAACTTTAGAGGATTATAATCCGTAAATTAATATCCACGCGTTCTAGAATGAAAATACTAAAAATCGTAACGATACAGGAAGAGCAAGAACGAAAACATGTCGCGTCTAGTGTAGAAAGTTACATGAAACAATATGAAGTTACAGAGGAGTATGTCCACAGCTTGTTTAACAAACAGATTGAAGATGCATGGAAAGATATCACCCGGGAGTCTCTCGTGTGTAAAGATGTTCCGATGCCTATAATAATGCGTGTGATCAACTTGACGCGCGTAATGGATGTTCTTTACAAGCATAAAGACAGTTTCACGCATGTAGGAGAAGAAGTTATAGATCATATCAAATCATTGCTCGTTCGTCCTTTAAGTATTTGAGCTCCATTATTGATGGATTCACATGAAGCTATATTGTTCATCATCTTATGTTATAGTAGCCCCAATCTGAATAAGATGTACCTCCGTCCCATAATAAGTGTCCACTTGAAATTTTCAAAGTCTTTGTTATTGAATTTTGACCATAAATATTTGTATTTGT
>BQNB010091251.1:0-26925 GCA_026074375.1 Tanacetum coccineum
TATGATTATGACTATTGTACTATGAAATAATACCCCAGATTAGCTTCCGCTGCTATATGTCAAAAATAGGGGTGTTATATGGCAGAACCAACTTGCTTCTTTTTCTTCAACAACTCAGCAAGATACACAAGACAATTCCTCTTCTAATGACCCACTTCCTTGCAGTGGTGGCTGGCGTCATCCTTAGCTAGGTGCTCTTTAGCAGAGGGCTTAGGGTTTTTAGGCTTAGGGATATAAACTTGTTTATCCTTTCCCTTGCCATTAGCTTTACCCTTGCATTTAACTTTAAATGATTTCTTATTGGCCTTCTTGATTTTACCACCTTTAATCATCATTACTTGTGGTGTTTTATCCTTTTTAGGTAAACCTTTTTCATACTCAATGAGCATAGCATGTAGTTCATCTACTGTCTTCCCCATGTTATGCATATTGTAATTTCTTACAAAACCAGAAAAATCTTTAGTAAGGCCATTTAAGATAAGTCCTACTATAAGATCCTGTGGTAGCACATAACCAAGACGGTCCAATTGATCTACATATCCTTTCATCTGGATGACATATGCATCAACTGGTTTACCCTCCTCTTGTTTGCAAGCATGGAAAGTTTGGATTAGGTCAAACCTTTCCACTCAAGCTTGTTTTTCAAACACAGCTTTAAGCTCCTTTATCATGTCATATGGTGAGGAGTTTTCAAACTGTCTATGAAGCTCAACAGTCATACTAACAAGTATAAGACAAGCAACCTCATTATATGCATCATAAACTGCATTCCATTCTAACAACACTTGTGCCTCAGAATTTGTAACACCCCCTTATTTGACATATAACAGCGGAAGCTAAACTGGGGTATTACTTCATGAATCAACAGTCATAATCATAGAAAACGACTCATAAAGAGACGTTTTAGAAAATTTAGTTATCATTCAATATAATCATAGTTTTACAAAAAAAACAGAGGTCCCAAAATCTACATGAAAACATAAAGTTTGAATGATAACAAGTTTGGACGTCCTCAAGTCCAATGCCACTCCGTGCCATAGGTTGCTTAATTACCTGAGATAAACATGCTAAAAGGGTCAACATAAAGGTTGAGTGAAAGTCACAGGTTTAAAATGTAATAGTTGAATACAAGTCAATGTAATAGTAATAATTGCAACGAATATAATTATCATGGAAAACAATATTATTGCCCTAAGCTCATGCAACCAAACATTAATCATAATTCAAGTTGTTACAAATTGTTTCCATATGGGTGCCTCTACCCAAAGATGTTGTGGATGCCTCATGGCAAATGGAGGTAACTTAGGCAATAATATATCAGGATAGCATACAGTTGGAAAACACTTGTATTTATGGTTTATAGCACGTATCTCCCCACGGAGTTTAGAAAACATGTAAAGGTGGGACTATGAACTCACCTTATCGAGGTAGTTGATCGATTTGAAATTTAATTCAAATGAGAGTAAACAGCCTCGTCACGCAACCTGGGTTAATATTTCAAGTTTTAGTTTGATTGATTATATTCCAAAACTTTATTTCATAAAGTTTAACGTAATGATTTTGGTTTATTAGTTTGTGAAAACATCGTATCACTGTTCGGGCTATCATAATCCAGAGGTCATGTAGTAAACGTTTGAGGAGCTAGGACACTTTAAATCGTAAATCCAGCAACTCGTTAAAACTTCTACCCAAATGAAACCCATCACATGAAATTCCTCACATGAAATTCCCTAGTAACGTGATACGTTATAGTTAAATGATAGAATTTTAAGTTTCTTCAAAAGCTAGTGGATGATAAATTTATTAATTTTTTTGGGTAAAGGGTTACCCCGGTAAAGTAAAATTATGTTAAATATATAACATAATTATTTTATAGTGTTTCGATCGATGAATGATAACGACAAATGTGTCGGGTTTTAATAAAATTAAGTATTATAATATTTAAATATATTTTTATAATTAATATAAAAATATTACATTTTATACCTTTGAGAATATGAAAATAACAATATATACCCTTGGTATATATATTAGTATACAACTTTAAACCTTTTATATATAATTCTAAAACATTCAACCCTTAGCTTAGAAAGTTGGCAAAACAAACCCCTGAAGTTTAACTTTAGGATAATTACATTTTTGGCCCGAAAGTTTAATAAGTTTTAAAAGTTACAATATATACCCTTATGCATGAAATGTTTTACGTTTTTAGTTCAAATTCCATAATCTTGATATTTTTGATTTAGAAATGGATTTGCAGCTTATAGCTTATCACTATAAGCTAAAATAAGTAACTTTTATGAGCTTATAGCTTATCAAAAGAGCTTATTAGCTTAAAAATTCAAAATGGGTTCGCTTGGTTTAAAAAGATTAACCCGATGGGTTTAAGGCTTTATGATTAGTTTTCAAGCTTATATAAATGATAAATGAGCTTATTGAAATAACTTATTATAACAGCTTATTGGCTTATAGCTTGTTAGATACATGAAAAGAGCTTTTTAGGGTTTTTAGAGTGCGTTTGGTTTAGGAAAACCAAATGAGTAAGCTTTAGGGTTTAAGGGCTGATTTCATGAGATCATAAGGATGTATAGGAGCTGATATATAATCTAAAACAATAGCAGAGCTTATTGAACAAGGTGAAGAGTTAAAAAAGCTTGAATGGGTCGAAATTGATGAAATGGGTCAAACACTTTAAGTTATGAACCAAAGACTCCTTTCTTCTTAAATCTTGGCTTCTACTTAGCTTAAACTTTCTTTCTTCTAGGCATGGATAGTAATATGGATTTAGGTAGTATGAGTTTTGATGATGAATTGAAGTGTATGTATGTTTTCGTGTATATATAGGGTAAAATTTAGGAGTAGTGGCCAAGTTTACATGGAGTAGGGACCAAGTTTACTTAGAGTGGTAGCCAAGGTTTTTGCTTAGAGTCCAAGGTGGTGATGGAGGTGGTAGGGTGCTAGCTAGGTGGTGACTAAGGTGTGTGGGGGTGGTGACAAGGGTAGTATATAACTTGGTGGCCAAGTTGGATGATGGTGGTGCTAGGGTGCTTTCTAGGTGATGTGTGGGTGAAGGTCGTGGTGAGTTCATAGAGCTACTTAAGGTGATTAAGGTGCTTGAGGTAATTGGTAGATTAGTTTCTAGGTTAGAACTAGTTTAGGGTGGCGAGTTCATGGTTGTTTTTGGACAGCCAACATCGGTCTTGGTAAAATGGTTGTCATTTACAAACCGTAATTCTGATTAAGCTCAAACTAGTGAGCATGGTTAGATATTTTGAGTCCTCTACAACTTTTAGTATTACATATTTAGGGGTCACTATACAAAAATTTAGAGATAACAGCTATTTACTACAGGTGTGCAGAATCTGCGCACTTTTGCCATTTCGGCTATAACTAATTCATCCGACATCGAATCGGGTTGAGTCAACCGGAAAAATGATCACAAGACATAGAGATACAACCTAGTATTTTTACTTAATACTCAAAGCCTATTGATTTTTCCCAGATCCTATGTTTTATCAACGGATCAGATTCTAAATATTATGAACTAGTTTAAGGGTGTAACGGGTTTGCTAGGGTTTTCGGGTTTAGGATTAGGGTTTAGGCTTTAGGGTTAGTGTAGGACTAGTTAGGGTTAGGGTTTAAGAGAAAAGTGTACATTGGAAGCTTGTAACATGTGCTTAAAAGGTGGTACGAAATTCCTAAAGAAATGGAGGGAAAATAAGCTCATTTGAATTCTATGCATAGTCGAATTGTACTTTGAGCTTTAAGGAGTTGTACCAAGACTATGTTTACGGGAAGTTACCAAGGAAATATTACCCGCGGATATGGAAGCAGGTGAAAAGGCTGCTTTGATGAAGAAGGCATACAATACCTTGATTCTATGCTTGGGAGACCAGGTTTTACGGGAAGTTACCAAGGAAACATCTGCTGCAGGAATTTAGACGAAGTTGACTAGTCTATATATGACTAAGTCCTTAGCAAACAGACTGTATCTGAAGAGGAAGTTGTACACATACTATATGAGTCCAGGTACGAAACTGAGTGATCATATAGATGAGTTAATAAGTTGATACTTGATTTGGCGAATATTGATATCGAGATTAAGGATGAAGATCAGACACTTATGTTACTTACATCGTTGCCATCGTCTTATGAAAACTTTGTGGAGACATTTTTGTATGGGAAGGAATCCTTAACAATGGAGGATGTTCTGGCAACTCTGAATTCAAGGGAGTTGAAGAAAAGAACTGAAGGCACAAAGGAAGAGGCTGGTGATGGCTTATATGGAAAGGGAAGGTCATATCATTCAAGTAAAGCTCATTCTAGGGGAAGTTCGCAGTCTAAGTCAAGGGGTGGAACTGGTAAACTCAAATGCTTCATATGTCATTCAAAGGGTCATCTGAAGAGAGACTGTCCAAAGAAGAAGTCAAGTGGGTTCGTCAAGAAGGGTAAGGGTGATCATGATTCTGATTCTTCTGATGACGAGGGTAACGCCTACTTTGGAGAAGCCCTGGTGGTAGTCAGGAATGATGAGATGACTAAATTGGTAATGGATTCAAGTGGGTCTTATCATATGACACATAGGAGGGACTTCTTGTATGACTTTAAGGTTGTTGATGGTGGTTCGGTTCGGTTAGGTGATAACAGGACATGCACTATCAAAGGGACAAGGAAAGTGAAGATACAGTTGCATGATGGATCAAGCTTTATACTGGAAGATGTTAGGTATGTTCCAGGGTTAAGAAGAAGTTTGATTTCATTGGGTACTTTTGAAAAAGAGGGTTATACTGTGAAGATGCAAATGGGTAGAATCAAGGTGATCAAAGGTTGTTGGGTTATGATGACTGTGATTAGGAAAAAGAACTGTGTGTATACTTTAGAAGCAAAAGTGATGACTTTTGGTATACAAAAGCATGGAGGTTCTAAACAAGTTGGGTTCAAACAACTTGGTCATAAACAAGTTAGGTTCAAACAACTTGGTCATAAACAAGTTGGGTTCAAACAACTTGGTTCTTAAACAGTCGAGTTCAAACACTTGGGGGAGGGGGGGGGGGGCGGGGGGGGGGGGGGGTGGGGGGGGGGGGGGGGGGGGGGGGGGGGGGTGGGGGGGGTGGGGGGGTGGGGGGGGGGGGGGGGGGGGGTGGGGGGGGGGGGGGGGGGGTGGGGGGTGGGGGGGGGGGGGGGGGGGGGGGGGGGGGGGTGGGGGGGGGGGGGGGGGGGGGTGGGTGGGGGGGGGGGGGGGGTGGGGGGGGGGGGGGGGTGGGGGGGGGTGTGGGGGGGGGGGGGGGGGGAGGGGGGGGGGGGGGGGGGGGGGGGGGGGGGGGGGGGGGTGGGGGGTGGGGGGGGGGGGGGGTGGTGGGGCGGGGGGGGGGGGGGGGGAGTTGGGGGGGGGGGGGGGGGGGGGGGGGCGGGGTGGGGGGGGGAGTGGGGTGGGGGGGGGGGGGGGGGGGGGGGGGGGGGTGGGGGGGGGGGGGGGGGGGGGGGGGGGGGGGGGGGGGGGGGGGGGGAGGGGGTGGTTGGGGGGGGGGGGGGGGGTGGGGGGGGGGGGGGGGGTGGGGGGGGGGGGGGGTGGGGGGGGGGGGGGTGGGGGTGGGTGGGGGGGGGTGGGGGGGGGGGTGGGGTTGGGGGGGAGGTGGGGTGGTGGGGGGGGGGGGGGGTGGGGGCGGGGTGGGGGGGGGGGGGGGGGGGGGGGGGGGGGGGGGGTAGGGGGGGGGGGGGGGGTGGGGGGGGGGGGGGGGGGGGGGGGGGGGGTGGGGGGGGGTGGGGTCCTGGTGCGAACAGGAGTCCATAGAGTACAGGTTGATAAACGTGTTTGGTTTGAGGTGAAACTGCAGGGAGCTCAAGGGAATCGTGAAGCTGAGGTTTTTCAGGTAGTAACGATGATGCTGCAGTGGCTCAAAGACGGTTGAAGGACAAGCAAACTTGGAAGAAAAAACGAACAAATGGACTGCTTGGTGTAAAAGAGGAAAAAGGTACACCTTGTTATAATGGTGGGGCAAACAATTAGGTAACTGGAGTTACCTCGTGACAAGAGGGTAATGTTGCTGAAAAGAAGAAAGTGGAGGAGTCTAAGAAAGCTAATCTAGGGAAATTACTGAAGTACACTGCCTGGTCAACAAGGTGGTCCCCGGTTCGAGGTTTCAACACAAGGAAAAGATGTTGAGTATCGGTTATGTGTAAGTGTTACTCCTAAGGTGGAAATTGTTGAATATTAGGAGCAAACTTAACATATTTTAGGGACTTAAGTGTACATTGTAATATAGATTAGGATTAGACTAAAACTAGGAATTGTCTAGCTTGTCTTGCAAGGCAATGAGCTTTCTATTTGATTTAGGAAAGTTTTATACCCTCTCATCCTTATAAATAGAGATGATGATAGATGCTAGTTATTCATTCTTCTTCCTCGTTGTAATAGCTTTATTAGGTTATTAATAAAGGGGTGTTTGAGGATATAAGTCTATCGTGTTTGCTACTTGTGCTCGATACAACTCGCGATCTAGCGTTCCGCGATCGAACTTCGGGTTTGTTGTCTTATTGTCTTACAATGAAAAATTATAAATTTACACTTAACTTCATATAATTTATTCAAAATTTAAGCACTAAAGTTTTGTTAATTACCTCCTCTTTTTTGTAAGTCTTTATTTTCACAAATTTGACACATATATTCTTATGTGTTTTTTTTCACCAAAATCTTCCACCAAAAGTTTTTATTTTTACCAAATTAAATTCAATTTTAACTTTTTATCAACCAATCAGATCGCACGATTTTGCCTACGTGTCAAAATCAAACGACCTGATTGGTCCATTTTTTATCATAAGATTTAATTTTATAGAAAACTCTGAAATGATGTAATTCTTTTATTATATAAACGATTTTAACTAGAACGGCAGTTGTGTATAGTTTCGGCAAAATTCAGTTGTACTGATTTGTACGTGATGTTTTTGTTATGAGTATATGTGTTGTGTGTCCGGTTTAATATGATACATGTTGTGGTTATTAGTGCCTCCGACACATTGGGTTATGGTAGCAAAGAGCTCATGTGGTCTCGTGTGCACACGAAATACTACGAGAATTTTAAGAATAGCAAAACTTTGTTATTTATTCTTTCTCGTCTAAGTCTAAGTCGAGCCAAACATCTCATTTTTTTTGGAAAAACGACTTTTGTTTGAAACAAACATAAGAAATAAACCAAATACAATTAGAAGCTTTCAAGATGGAAGCGAATGTGAACGCTATACATGTGACCTAGCAAAAAGCCACCGATGTTAACATGAAAACTTCTCTTAAGGGCTAAACACTCATATTCCCCGATCCAAATTCAACTCTTGGCACCAATTTGAAACTCAAACGGATGGTTATTGTACGTGTGAAAAAATCTCCTTGATTGAAATCATGTCTTTTTCACCAATAATAGGATGTACCACCTTATTTCTCTATTTTACCTTGAGGGATTGTTTGGTTCGTGGATTGTAAAGCCCTGCATTTAAAATCAGTTGTATTCTTAAATTTTGAAGGTTTACAATATTGTGATTTAGATTACTTTTTCTTGTTTGGTTGGCAATTTTGTGTCTACAATTTATACTAAAAGCAATGATAAATTACTTAACTACCCTTCTCCTACAAACACAAACACCTATCAGATATACAAAATCACTCAGTTAAGAATTTCAGTTTTACCCCAAATTAAAAAAATGAGACCATCAAAAGAATTTCAGTTTACCCAAAATTAACTTCTAACATTTAATCACCAACTTCTTTTTGGAAAGTTAAAAAACACCCAGAACACTCAGTTAAGAATTTTAGGAATCGATATTTGGATAAAGAACTCGAAATAAAAAACACCCAAATCGATTTCTTTAACAAAAAAGAGAAAATTAGTCATGTAGAAAGATAGATATTGATGGAAGTGAAGCAACACTTAATTGAAACAATCAATTTATTTGAGATATGGAAGTGAAGGTTTGAAAGAAGGCAAAAAGAGGAAAAGAGATGAAGGTCTGTGTTTTTTATGAGGGCAAGTATGTCCCTTTTTGACCAAAATAAAAACGTATTTTAAATGCAGTCCCACTTGAGTGAATTGTTAAACCGGGCTTTTTGTGGGCCCAGATATATAAACCATGCTTATTTTTTAACCAAACACAATTTTAGTGGGATTTGAAATTTAAATACTATAAAAACCATCAAATATTGGTGAACCAAACAGCTCCCGAGTGCATTAACACATTAAAGCCCTTTTGTGGAGCTTTGCTTATTAACTTGAGATCCTAATGAACCAAGGATTAAAAACTTAGCATATTTTTAATAGGATCAAAACATGTCAATGGTAGAAATCAATCATTAACATTCTTTTAAATAATTAATATAACGATATTAATTTTGACCGCTTAAAAAATTGTAAGTTTAAGTCAAAATGCAGACAATAGTAGTATGAAGATTATGTCTCGTGGTGTATATAATAGAAAACGTGGTTATAATTCAAATATTATTTAACAATTAATAGTGATAATTAGTATTACAGGGGAAGCATAAATTCACAAAACCTTTTTCATACTGGTGATCGGGTTAATGAAAAACAATATCATATGTGTACCTTGTGATTTTGAGTTTCATACATCTCTTAACTAGCTTGAGTTTGAAACAAAAATTTCAACTCATTGAGCATGTTATAAGCAGTACAATCCTCCATATCCTTTTGTAGTTCATGCGACATACTTGCTAGCATTAGCAAGGTTATCTTATCCTACTCACCAAACTTGGTTTGATAAGCGATTTCCTGAGCATGAATGCTTTTGTTTGTGGGAGGGTCGGGAAGAGGCGTCTCAATGATATCCAACTTCCTTTCATACTTGATGATGATCCTCAAGTTCATGTATTAGTCAAAGAAATTAGTACCATTAAGTTTATCCTTCTCAGTAATAGAACGAAGAGTTAGAGCATTCATATTTGGTTTGGTGCAATCATCTACAAAACAAATAAAGTTCATTTTTAGTATTTTTAATATTATACTTTAAATATATCAATTACCAAAGTTTTACCAAAACTTTATTTTTAAAATTATAAGATCAACATGAATCTATATATCGTACGATTGATCAAGATGACAATGGTAGATATAATCGGTCGAAAGTACTACAGTCTTCCCCAATGTTTCCAATGTTGCACTCTGCTAGTTTAATTTTGTAACGACGTTAAGTTTTCTTGTTATCTCATGTCACGTGCGTTTTACATGAAGGTAGGTTTGTCTTTTCATGTTTTTCTATCATTTCATTTACTTGTTTATTGCAAGTAATGTACTCCCACTTGCACTTCTATTTATGCTAAAAACACGATTTCCTAACACACCCAACACACACTTTGACTTCATTTTCATTTTTCTTTATCTTTCACTTTTCTATTTTTTCTCAATATTTAAGAACCCTAAAAGGTGGTGTGTTAGTTTGGAAAACAAATTGTAATTCGCACCTCTTGGACTAATCAAAATCTTGGTCGTAGGTTCTATTGTTGTCTAGACCATGTATTAGGTTTATAATTTGCATTTTACGTTTTGTTAAAACATTCAAATATTATTTACATGTTTTTTTTGGTTATACAGGGATCAAGTTGCATAGTTGTTGGGTGGTTTGATCCACCAATGTGTGCAAGAGTAGTTGATATCATTTCTGGTCTATTAAGATCAATAAATATTTAAAAGCTACACTTGAAGCCACAAGACGTGAGCAATGTCAAAATGAAGAAATATTTGATCTTAAGTTGGGTTTTCTGTAACTTTTATGTATTATAACAAGTAAATCAAGTTAGGAAAGGTAGGTTGTTAGGGAAGATGTTAATTTAATGGGCACTGATAAGTTTGAGCTTTTCTACATATTGGAATGTTAACTAGTCATTCACATGAATTACATACTTAAAGGAACAAAATATTAGCTAAGGTGAAAAATGTCATGAATTGCATACTGAAATTGGCTTGCATAAATAAACCTAAGATTAATATCCCACATATAAACATAAATAAGTCTTAAAGATGTTCAAATACCAGGTACACAAGTTTTAAACACCAAAGTTTACACATTAAGAGGAGTTGTTCAAATTCTTGAATTTTTTGACCACATATCTTGTCCTTTTTAGGTGAAGAAGGCTTAGGCAAATTTGCTTAACCAGGAACTTGACTTGCACAAACACCAAGTCTTTCACTCCTTATCATAGATTTGGTCCTTTTAGGTGATGCAACATTAGACAATTTTGGTGAACCAGACACCTCACCTCTAATTCTTTCACTCCTTATCATAAATCTACTTTGTTGATACAGTTTGACTTTTACCATCATTCTAACTTAGACTTCTACCAACACTCCTACTGTTACTTACACCAACGTGACTTTGGGTTGCACTGGCAGATACAATACATTAAACACTTTGACATGCACCATCATTACTTTTGCTTGCACCAACTTTAATAGGTTCTTTACTTGCACCACTTAGACTTGAAACTACATTAACAATATTAACAACATCAACAAAGTTTTTTAAAATTGCTAATAATCTTAAACATTAATATTGCCGTAATTTACAATTTAGTATAATAGTACCTTGACTTGTGACTTTTGATCTTTGACTTTGTTCATGTAAAGCAAACCTTACTCTTTTTGGCTGTCTTGCACTAGCAGATGCCGTTACTTTCTTTATTTGACTTGCATGTTTTTTAACAGCTTTTCCCTTACATTTCTTTTGCTTAATTAAACTAGAAAATGATTCTGATCCTTGACCTCTACATGACTGCTTATTGTGACCTAAGTTTTCGCAAGTTGTACATTTAACAGTTTTTCATCTCTTAACCAACCTCCTAATCTTATAAGTTGGATCCTCTATTTTTCCTCTAACTCTCTTCTTCTTAGGCCTACCTATCTAAGTGTGATGATGTGGATGAGTTAGTATTTTAGGACTAGTAGTTTTTTTTCCAAAAGTTGTTCTCATTTAATAGTTGTACCTTAAAACTGTAATTTTGTTTCTAATTCTCTAACCAATAACAACTATCAGCCCATGTTTTTGGTATTCCTACATCTTAGCCATTAGTTGTTATGTTTCAGTTTGCAACAACTGCATGCTTACAAAGAATCCATGTTAGCTCTATTAGAAATTTAATTCAATTGTTGGGTTCAGTTCATACCAGATAATGGGGATGGAGGTATGGAGTGTACACCCCTGGTTTACTAAACACCCTGACTCTAATAGTGGTGAAATGGGATTCAAGTCACTAATGATGTTCAGTGAGTGAACACTTTGAACTGAACAATGTTCATCAGTTTGATGCTTCATCTTTGTACTCCCTAAGTAGTAAGCTGAAGGACACCATTAGGGAGTAATCCATCATAAGATGTATCCTCATCAGGTTAACTCATCAGTGAGTCTTTTCAGCTTAGCCACTTCAGCTTGTATGCTTTTCAATGAGCTAGTTGATGAGTGTTCATGTCGCTGAAGGAAGACTTAGCAGGAATAAATTCAAATACTTGTAACGATGTTGACCTATTCAAGTGGTAGTTATTACTGCATTAATAACCACATTTAATTGGCTGGGTAACCACTAAATCCCGACAATCATACAGGATATTATGATGGAATTAATAGGCCGAATAATTATCATAATTCTAGGATTAGGGTTTTGAGTGATATATCCTATAAATAAGATATTACAGCTTGCATGGAAAGATAGACAGAAACCTAAACACTTAGAAGCGAAGGGTTCTTGATTTGTACCTAAAACAAGATCAAGCATTTGGTTTTATCCCAAGAAGGTATTCGCGTAACCCAGGCATAGGGTCGGCTAATCTTGTTTGGAAAGTGATTACACAACTTCAAGTGATATCCAGTGTTAGCCTTATTTTCTATAAGTCAAACAAGAATGTTATCGGCTGCCTTAGTCGTAATTAGTGTTGTTAAGTAATAGGCCAGTCAGGATTAACAGGCTTGGACTTTAAGCTAATATTGTCCATGTTTCGGGTTCAAAACCCAAGATAAACTAAGCCCGGCCCAAGTAGAAAATCCATACGCCATCTAGTAGGCTAAGGGTATAAATAGGGCCCTCTCCACACATAGAGAGGGTGTTGGTTACATTTGTATGTGTTTCCTCCCAATCTAATCTTTCTCTCTTTTGTTTCTTACTCTACTTTTCTTCCTTTTTCTCTTGCTTATTTCGTGCTTATCATGGCTTATTGGTAAGCTTATTGTTGTGTTTGGATCTTAGTTATTTGGGATAACAAGTGGTATCACTCGCCTCGGGTGGGTTTAGTGTTTTAGTTGTTCTCTACTCGTCATTTTCGTGTGTTTCTTCTTGGGTTCGAAGCTTTAAAATACACTAAAAGACCTTATACTTTGGTATTAATGATCTAGTATATTAGTTATACAAGGTGTACAAGCAAAGATCCAAGAAAACATCACTTTTATATATTTTTTTGTGCTTTCTTTTATTGGAAAATTTTAAAATGTACAAATCTTGATTTCAAACTTTTTGTCTTAAAAACCATAAAGTTTTCATTTTAAAGGTTCTTTTAGGCTTAAAACTACTAGTTGTACTATAAAATCTGAGAAAAAACGTCAAAAAGTGTGTATTTTATGGATTTGGAAATTGGTCTGGGCGATTTATACATACTGGGAGTACTAGGCGATTTATACGTGTTGGGTTTCAACAGATTTATACGTTTTTTTACCTTGAGCAATTTATACGTATTGCTTAACCGATTTATACGAGTTCTAAAGCTGAGCGATTTATACGTGTTTGATTTCAACCGATTTATACGCGTGTTTTAGCCTAAGCGATTTATACGTGTGTTTTCACCTAAGCGATTTATACGCGTGTTTAGCCTAAGCTATTTATACGTGTATTTAAGCCTAAGCGATTTATGCGTGTGTTATTAGCCCAATCGATTTATACATGTTGAATGCTAACCGATTTATACACCTCTACTAAGCCTAACCGATTTATACACCTTTGCTAAGCCTGAGTGATTTATACATCCTTGAATCATCGACTTTGATTTTCAATTCTCATAAAACACCAATTTCGGCAATTTCAATTTCAATAATCATAGTTTCACGGTTTCTTCTTGATTTTGTAAAATCCCGTGAAAGATTCAATTCTTTTCTCGAATTAAATCATAAACTTGTAAAATCCCGTGAACTAGAATTCCATATCAAACAACAACTCCAACACTTTACCTACTTAAGATCCGATATCCATTCACAACTACATTAAAATGTCAAATACCAATACCAATTTGCCAACTCAAACATCAAGTGTTCTTTACAATGACACAGTTTCTTCGTGTTCAACTTTTAAAGTTCAAGAGAAGACACAACTTTTAAGAAGTAAATGCATGTACAATCTTAGAGAAATTAAGTCACAATTCAAGTTTCTCACAGAAACGTTACAAGATTTTGGTACCATGCCTATCTTCAGAAGGTGAATAAAAGACAGATGCAGACGCAAGAGAGTAAGGTTGATACGGGTAAAACATTGGATGATGATTTGGTTGTTACAGAGAGCAATGGGAGAGAATCAAAAGTGCAAGATGACAACAACAGGTCAGGGAATGATACATATACTGATGATGCAGATATCAGACCCATATATGATGAAGAGCCAATGGCTAAGGTACAATTAACTGCTGAATGTAATATCTTTGCTACCGGACAACAACATACTGAGCAACCTGAAATCATTACTGAAGGCAAGGTTGACCAGTATACTGAATAATGTCAAGTTAAAAGTCATATGCCTGATTCATCATTTGATAACAAGACAACTGAATTTTCAAATCAATCTCTTGAGTTTGAAAATATTTGTCTCAAAAGACCGTTGCCTAATTTCAAAAAGATTTTTCAAGAATGGAAGCACATTGTATTGCTCTTGAACTTAAATATCAAAAATCGGGGCAACATGGTCAAATTTTGAATGAAACAAGTAATAAAGCCAAGATTAAAAAGGAAATTGATGTACTTGAAACAATGAACATCGAATTAGAACATAGTTTGGCTAAATTACTTAAGGAAAATAAGACTTTGAAAAAGCATTACAAAGATTTGTATGATTCTATTAAAATCACGAGATCTAAGACTATAGAACTGACAACTTCTTTGCTTTCTAATAATGCTGATTTAAAAGCTCGGATTCAGGAAAAGGTTTTTGCAATTACTGCTTTAAAAATGACTTAAGGAAGTTAAAAGGAAATAGTGTAGATTCTAAGTTTGCTAAAACATCAGTCTTGGGGAAACCGGTTTTACAATCACTAAGAAACCAATCAGTTGTTAGACAACCAAATGCGTTTAAATCTGAAAGGCCTCAAATGTCAAAACCACAGTTTGCCTCCCAAGTTGATGTGAATAACAATTTGTCAAGACCAGTAACTCAACACTATTTGCTTAAGAGAAGGGAATCCGCTTTTGCAAAACTTGATCATATGATTGCATCTAGCGAATCTAGGAATAGTTTTAAGAACATGCTAAGATTTAGTTCAAATGACATGGTTCGTAATCACTATCTAGATGAAGCTAGAAAAAAGACACAAGAAAGAGATAGGAACTAAAAAACTAGTGAAATGCCTTCTGGTAGATTTCAAAGCATTGCTGATGGTAGCAAATCAAAACCTAGGAGCACTAATCACTCAACTAGCAGTTTTCCTTTATCTAAGAGTAGTTGCGTAATGATAGCGGCTGTGCCCATAGAAAATCACTCTAAGAGTTTTAGTTCTTTCTCAGATTCCAAACACTTTCTTTGTTCTACATGTCATAAACGTGTCTTTAATGCAAATAATGATGCTTGTATAACAATATTCCTAAAAGAAGTGAATTCTCGTGCTACGATTCAATCCAACAAGACTAGAAACAGTAACAAACCCGTAAAACAGAAGAGCCGTACTTAGAAACCTAGTAGACAGATCTTTAAAGGACATAGGTTTTCTTCCAATAAGACTTTTGCTGTGTATGAGAAAATATCTCCTAGATCTGATCTTAGGTGGAAACCCACGGGTAGAGTTTTCAAAACTGTTTATCTTAGGTGGGTTCCTATAGGAAATATACTCGCTTCTTGTACAAGCAAAGATGACAGTGAACCCATACATGGTTCAAATATTGATATCCCCACTATTCATGAACACAAATAAACTCTGGATTTAAGTGCATGTACATTAATCAATGTTCAGGAGGAACAAAGTTTTGATTTAAGTGCATGTACATCTAACAATGTCAAGCCAAATAATCTTAGAGTGTGGTTGCTGAAAAAGCTAATATCTCAGAAACCAGTATTGAAGTGGATTCAAAACTGATCAGAAATATGACGTTTGAACAACACACTTCAAGCCTCACACCACCACGTCAACAAAAGTTCCTACAGCAGATATGATAGTTACGACGTCAATGATAGAGTTGAAAAGTCTATTCGGTCATTTGTTCGACGAATATTTCAATGGAGAAAATCAAGTTGTTTCAAAGTCTTTCGATGTTACTACTTCTGATGCATCCGATAAACGTCAACAACAACCAGATTCAACTTCATATACTTCAACTCTAGCAACAATTGTCAGTGTTGATGGAAACTTCAACTTGTAAATATTTTTATTTTTATCTCTATTTTGATTTATAAATATTTTTGAAAAAGAAAATACAAAAATATAAAACCAACAAAAAGAAATAAAAAAATATATAAAATTAGAAAATTTCAAAAGTACTAAAAATAATCTTCTCGACATGTCTCTTGGAATCGATAATATTTACGTACCTAGAAATGTCGATTAACATTGACACGTGTGTGTAAATAAAGTTCGAGCAAGAGTTCAAACGTTTCAAAACAAGTCATTTCTAAATTTTCTTTATGACTTATGTGCAAATCAGTACATAATTCGGACCTCAATGTAAGGAAAGTGTATCTTTAAAGATAACTTATCCTGTAAATGAGATAGTCAGTTTTCTCGGTCTTGAGCGTCTATACAAAACATTCAAAAGTTTTGAGCTCATGACAATGGCTTACAGTTACCTCAGACTGTAACCCGGACCCAAATGTCACAAGAAAAGCAAGCGCACTGAAGAAAATACTTACGCTTACTCTTTAAATAGAAGAGAAGTCTTTTATCATGGTTTTTAAAACGTTGAACACAATTTTTCAAAAAGAAATTTCAGTCTCAAATTGTTTACAATATAAATTGTTGTATTGATGCGTATTTTCTTTTAAAATATATTTTTATCAAGTTTTAAATTTATAAAACTCGATCTACCTAACGACGCACTAACGGGCAGAGAACCCGATCGTGGGTAGTATAGATTGGTAAATCCGAGGTCGTCCCAAGAGCTAAGGTGTAATTAGTTTTAATTTGAAATGTCACGTTTCGAAAATGGTTTTTTTATTTTAATTGAAAGAAATAGAAAAACAATACAATAAAATAAATAACTAAAATTAAAAGGATAGGAGATATCAAGAGAGAAAACGTGCTAACCTAGTTACTTCATTACTATTGTTATGAAGACAATTTCCTGTGCAATGTCAAACTATGGTTTCATTACTGGTTTCTAAGGTCGATAGACTTGAATGTGCATATACAGTCTATCCTATACTTCCTGCGATTCCGAATCAGTCCCGAATCATCTGGGAGGTAGGTTATCCAGGTTGCAGTGATTAATCCCAACTATTCCCAAAACATATCTAATAACCTATAAAGATTATTAACCCTCTCTGAAAGAGTTCCTGTGCTTTTTAAGTATCGAGTGATTTGTGCGGTGACCGATCAGTTCCTACACCAGGTAAAGAGTTAGTGATCCTCCCTAGTACCCATTGGATCCCATCATGACAAGGTAATCTATTAATGGGGCAAGCTAGGTCCAAACCACCCGTACTACCAAAACCCAGGGTTACACGATAGTCAAGGAATATCTAATGAAACCATAATTTAACAGGAAACAATCATAACAAAAGTAAATTCATAACTAGGCTAGCACTTTAAGTGCTTAGCCGCTCATGGTAACGGAAACACAGTAAGAGATAGAAGAAATCATATATTAAAAACTCATAATTCTTACAGGATTCGTATTTTGAATGATTAAATACAAAAAGTAAGTAAAGTGTGATCTCCTTTGGACTTCAGGTGAAATTCTTCGAAGGTCGAAAGCCTTTGTCACCTCCCAATTGGCTGTGGAGGAAGTGATGTCGGAATAGCTTGAATGAGGCCTCTATTTATAAATATCGAACCTGTTACGGCGTAACCAATAAAGATGTTACGCCGTAACCAACTCACACGACATTCCATAACTAAGCAGCTATTACGGCGTAACCAGATATGGTGTTACACTGTAACCTTCATATAACTTCCATATGTGCGTGTTCTTCATTCTATATTTGTAGATCTTCATGGTTACGGCGTAACTGGATAAGGTGTTACGCCGTAACGATAACTTTGACAAGATTTCTTTCCAAATATAGGGTTACATCGTAACTAGATATAGTGTTACGCCGTAAAGTCTTCCTTGATCTTCGTACTTGCTTAATTTATGTTACGGCGTAACCATTTTTGGTGTTACGCCGTAACATTCTTCAGAATTTACACTTTAAGTCCTTTTTCCCTTGTTTCTTGTCACTTTCCTGCATTTCACCTGAAAACTACAAAACAATAGAAAATATCTCGTTTTCGAGTGTTAGTGAAACATTTGCAGGTATTTTAGGGGGTATTTTGCCACCAAAAAGTATTAAATATTTGATGTTATCAAATATCCCCCCACTTGACTTCTGCTTGCCCTCAAGTAGAACCTGTTAAAACATTTCATAAAAAGATTTCTCGAGAATAACTTCAAGAAATGAATTTATAAAACTCTTATGCTAGAAAACATCAAAGCCGAACACCTCACGAAAAGGGGATAAAAAGTCACTCAGCTCTCCACTAGTCTAAGTGTTTCATTTTCGGGGTGATCGCTCAATTGCACAGTTTATAAGCATGTATTCTAACATATAATGTATTGGAAAGTACACAAATATGTAAATAATTCTCAAAGGCAACACGGGTATTATGGTTTAAAAGGGGATTAAGGGTTAAAATAGACATGGGATACACATTTAATGGTTGATAAATTTTAAAAACACCAAAACAAAATAGTCTAAAAATAATCAAGGTTGTCATAATAGCTACAGTCCATCCATAGGGTCCAAGAGTCAATAGAGCTGAGAAATCTGATCTTCAATAATGGGCTACTAGCTCTATTCTTCATAAGTATTGGTATCACTTGGTGTAATAATGGGCTACTAGCTCCATTTTACAGAGATATTTTGGTGCAATTATAGGCTACTAGCTCTATTTTTTAATTTTTTATTTTGCATCATCTTTACATTTTTAGCACATAGGTGGCCTTTTTGTTGCACCCTATTTTCTTCATGGTAATATGCAAATGCTTCAGAGGTTTATATCTTTAATTATTGCCCCTGCAACATTTGATATTACACGTATATCCCCCCACTTAAGATAAACAATGTCAAAAGTGGTGATACATGGGGTTTTTATAGATCATAACTGATTAGTCTTCCACGAAAGCATATAGTTCTCGTTCCCATTCCCCTAAACCATGGACTTAAGTAGCCAGAGATTTTAACACAAAGAAAATAAAGACTACAGGGTAGGCTAAGGTGAAATGGTGTAACAAAACATATAGAGTAGGTTGAAAACATAGATCGGTTTAACATGGGTGATCTAAGGGTATCTTGCATAAATAATGAGTGCAACATAAGGGTTTATCATGGGAGGTCGACAAGTCGGTGTAACAAGTCGATAAACGCACACATATAGGCTATTTGGGTGATTCCCTAAGTGTTGCCTTCTTGAACTATCTATTCCTGCCAATCAATTAGGTCTTGAAATGATGTACATGCCAAGTTCTAAAGTCTACAATACTACCGACACACTCAATCTTTTGGTGGATTTTTAAGTAATATGATGGAAACGGAATATTAGGCTTAAATCTCACCAAATAGTAATAAAGGGTAATGTGCATTCGGCAAAGATTAATTCTAGTTTTTAAGAGAAATTTGTTAAAAAAATTTAAAATTGGCATAAATTTCAAAGAAAACTAGAAAATCGAAGGCAAAACATACATCAAGTATTAATTCTACTCCCATCCCCCCCACTAGATTTGTACAATGTCCCTATTGTACATTAAGGAAATGAAAATAATAATAAAAGAATAGAATTAAGACAAGAAACTCCCTGAGCATTGCTTCAAGATTTAAGATTAGGCAAAAATCTATTAGATTATCTCCGTCTTCCCGCAAGCTCTTTATCCCCTGTGATCATAGAAACAAACCAAAGCATAAAACCATTCTACAAGAATTATGAAGTGTATAAGAAATACAAACCTAACTCACTTTCGTAGGAATCACGGTTGCATTTAGCGTATGCAACAAGCCTTTTAAACCACTTGGTAGCCTAAGTGGACAAGTTTAGTCTCGTGAGGGTTTCTAGAGAACATACCCACAAAGTCCATTTACATATACAAGGTTTAGACACGTTTAAAACTTAAATTTTTAAGATTTCAGAAAGAGGTTACGGTGTAACCATAGTGGTTACGTCGTAATCATATGGTAAAATTTTAAGTTTTTAAGGTGTTACGATGTAACCTTGAAATGGGTTACGTCATAACAGTAGTGGTTACGACATAACTAAAGCTGTTACACCGTAACTGTTGCAATTTCAGAAAAGCTACCAAATGAATATGAGTTGAGCCGGTCTCGATAATTGCCTCTTAGCTTCTGGATTCTGCAAAATAAAGTAAGCAACATGCAAACCAACTAATACAAAAAGAAATTTCATTAAATAAAAGATGGGTTTGTTTATTAACGAGTCTTTAAGTTAGACTCATGCTTATTCTACGTTACTTCATGAACATACTTATTGCCCTCTAGCTCTTTCCTAATCATAGCTTTAAAGCGTGCTCTATTCACACGTCCTAATGGTAGGGCTTTGTTTTCACTATCAGTAATGCATATAAAACTACACCCTCCTTTAAAAGAATTTTTTTACCTCAAAAGTTTCAATGTCAACATAAGGGGGATTGTAGTCGGACTTCTCTTCCCTAATTCGCCACATTTCGTCTTCCTCGTATGCCTTATCGTGCCATGCTTTATTGATTTTCTTGTAGTTTTGTTGACATTTTTCCCATACATCATCCAGGACATACCCTTTCTTTCCTATTCTTAAAATGTACTCATTTGATAAATGTTCAATCTCATTTTTGAACACCCTGTTATATTCATCAAATCTCCTGGAATATGATCACCAATCTCCCTAGCATACTCCTCCTCAACATCGTAACTATCAAGAATCCATTCATTGAAAATAAATTCACGGTCAGATTCATGTAGGTTGTTATGTCCTATCCTAATTTTCAGCCATTCCTCAAATGAATAGTTGCATGGACGTGGCCTTATAGGTAGGTACTCTTTTTCCTCTTGTTCTAGATGTTCCTGTGGTATTGGAATTGGATTGTTTGTATCATAAGGGAAATGATCGTTCAAGGTTGTCGATGTAAGGGTGTGATGTTTACTAAACTCATAGTTTTGGGCTACCTATTCATAATATCTTCGTTCTTGTGTTGTATCATCAACTTTCTGTTGGCCATAACGTACCTGAAGAAAGTCAGCAAATCCCATGTAACTCCCTTTCATGGTTCGTCTCTCATGATCACGAAAACATATCCACATCCTAAGTCCCCCTGTTCGTTTACCCTAAAGACTTCCTTATATCCGAAGCAGAATTTCGAGTCACAGTCACATGTCGACCACATCCCAAAATCTTCACCATTTCTGTTATCATAGGTTACATGTATAGGTTTGCATACATGCCATCTCTTAACTAATCCTCTTCTATCTGGTGAAAAATTGATTGATTTTGCTATTTCATCCTGTGGGTTAGGGGTGACATAAGACCTACTTATTTGTTCAAACTCTAGGCATGTGGAGGATTCATAAGAGAATAAATCTATTCCTATTTCAAGGGGATTAAAGGTTTCCTCCTCATGTGCCATGTCTAACATGTAAATTTTTTCGATGCACTGGTGATAATTTATGTCAAACTTAATTTTTCACTGCCTATTTCAAATGAGATTTCTTCGTTGAATACATTGATTTGGGTATGAGTTGATTCAAGGGATGGTCTTCCTAAGATTATAACATCATCAGCCATTTTTATAACGAAATTACACAGAAATTCTAACGTCTTGAATTTTATCAAAATATCGATAGCTCCTAGGGGCTCATTAGTTCCTATGGTATTTTCTACAGTGCCTGCATCTCCTAATGTATCTAAACCAAGGTATTTATAGACATCTATTGGCATGATATTATCCTTAGCCTCTAATGTGGTGATAGCATAAAGACTATGGTCATCTATATTAAAAGGAAGAAGATAATTTCCTAAGCTTAGTTCCTTGGGTAGTAGATAGGATGTGGTAGGGGAAGTGTTGTTGTCATCAGTGTCTACTTCATTACTGGTGATAGAAGATGTTTTGTTACCTATGTTAGCTGTCGAGGCTTCAATTTGATTTTTCATGATGTCATCTTTCATCTCCTTTTTTATGGACTTAATAATGCTGATTAAGGCATCCTCCGTATTTTCCACTCCCTGTATACTCAAGTGTTTTGTTATTTTAGCGTTCAACCATATGTCAAGATCATCCTTTTCTTCAAAGTGCTGGATGTTCTGAGTATTCCCATGGTTACTTTCCTCTTGATCACTCATGACTACTTCATCGTCGGTCATGTATTCAACCTCTTCATCCATATCTTTCGAATCACAATCGGACTCGGCGCCTGGTTGGTTAGGAACAAAGTAGTGAGCAAATTCCTGGATTGGGTCATGGGTTGGTGCGCTTTTGCTGGAATAGGTAGGAAGATATGTTTTAGTATTGCTGATGTGGTTCTCATTCATCTTCTTCTCGTATTCCACATACTCGGCGATAGTCATATCTTCAATCTTTTTTGGTGTCTGATTTTCTTGTGTGAGCCTAAGATACTGTTCAATGGTGAGATCTTCAATGTCAACCTTATCCATGATGTTTCCTAAAGAATAAATAGAAGTGAGAAAAGACATAATCATAAAAATTCAAATTACCACTAATTTTTTGCTCCCCGGCAGCGGCGCTAAAAACTTGATGCGTATTTTCTTTTATAATATATTTTTATCAAGTTTTAAATTTATAAAACTCGATCTACCTAACGATGCACTAACAGGCAGAGAACCCGATCATGGGTAGTATAGATTGGTAAATTCGAGGTCGTCCCAAGAGCTAAGGTGTAATTAGTTTTAATTTGAAATGTCACGTTTCGAAAATGGTTTTTAGATTTGTTTTGAAATAAATAAATAACAATAAAATAAATAACTGAAAAGTTAAAAGGATAAGAGATATCAAGTGAGAAAACGTACTAACCTAGTTACTCAGTACTATTGTTATTGATAGACATTTTTAGTTCCCAGGTTCTGATAAATGTCAAACTATGGTTTTTAATTAACTGTTCTAAGGTCGATAGACTTGAATGTGCATATATAATCTATCCTATACTTCCTGCGATTCCGAATCAGTCCCGAATCATCTGGGAGGTAGGTTATCCAGGTTTCAGTAATTAATCCCAACTATTCCCAAAACATATCTAATAACCTGTAAAGATTATTAACCTTCTTTGAAAGAGTTCTTGTGCTTTTTAAGTATCGAGTGTTTGTGCGGTGACCGGTCAGTTCCTACACCAGGGAAAGAGTTAGTGATCCTCGCTAGTACCCATTGGATCCCACCGTAACAAGGTAATCTATTAATGGGGCAAGCTAGGTCCAAACCACCCATACTACCAAAACCTAAGGTTACACGATAGTCAAGGAATATCTAATGAAACCATAATTTAACAAGAAACAATCATAACAAAAGTAAATTCATAACTAGGCCATCACTTTAAGTGCTTAGCCGCTCATGGTATTTAAAACTCATAATTCTTACAAGATTCGTATTTTGAACGATTAAATACAAAAAGTAAGTAAAGTATGATCTCCCTTAGACTCAAGGTGGAATTCTTTGAAGGTTGGAAGCCTTTGTCGCCTCCCAATTGGTTGTGGAGGAAGTGATGTCGGAATAGCTTGAATGGCGCCTTTATTTATAGATATCGAACCTGTTACGACGTAACCAATAAAGGTGTTACGCCGTAATCCAATTACCGACATTCATAATAAGCAGCTGTTCTATGCGTAACCAGATATGGTGTTACGCCGTAACCTTCATATAACTTCCATATGTACGTGATCTTTATTCCATATTTGTGGATCTTCATGGTTACGGCATAACTAGATAAGGTGTTACGCCATAACGATAACTTGACAAGATTTCCTTCCAAATATAGGGGTACGAAGTAACTAGATATAGTGTTACGCCGTAAAGTCTTCCTTGATCTTCGTACTTGCTTAATTTATGTTACGGCGTAACCATTTTTGGTGTTACGCCGTAACATTCTTCAGAATTTTCACTTTAAGTCCTTTTCCCTTGTTTCTTGTCACTTTCTTGTATTTTACCTGAAAACTACAAAATAATAGAAAATATATCGTTTTCGAGTGTTAGTGAGACATTTGCAGGTATTTTAGGGGGTATTTTGCCACCAAAAAGTATTAAATATTTGATGTTATCAGGTATCTTTCCATCATAAGTGGTATTTGTTAAAATTGTGTGTTCAACACTCCCTTCCTCAATATATATAACAATTGGTACAATATTCAATGTTTATAAGTGGTACAATTGGTAAAATGAATGCTCAACAATGTCATCATAACAAGTGAATCAATTTTCTGAGGGGGAGCTTTTAAAACAAAAGCCTTTTAATGTATTTTGGGTACATCTCATAAATGTCAATTTTATGTATCCAAAAATATTTCGTGAAATTAAAATGTGGAAATTATAATGTTAATTAATAATATACATTGTTCACTAAGGCATCGCACTCCGTCTTCAACATATTTGTGATGTCATATCATTTTTCCTTGTAACATTAAGTTTTAAAAATTAGTGGTATCCCACATACTATGTTGAAGGGGAGCTATCAGGAAAATGAATTCATGCAATATCATGATATAATTATTCTTCCCATGGAATTTTTCATGTCATAAATTTTAATCAATTGGTATTTCAAATACTAAGAGATTTATTATTTTAAATAAAGGAAGAAAATGTGATTAATATATGATATAGAAGAATGTGATCTTTAAGACTCTAAGTGCAACACTTTCCTCATGTGCAAAACAATTTCAAATCTCGGAGCACATGTGTAGGGGGGGTATTTCAAAATGTTTATATCAAAGGTTTTATGGTTCGATCTCTATACCCACAACCAATTAACTCACGACGTCGATGAAGTTATATGGTGGTTAAGGTTAGGTATAAGTCCTATGATCACACTATAATGGGAGGGATCTACCTAAGGACAATCTATAGTTAGAAATAGTAGTCCTTAGGTATGATTGGACATGAATGAGAATAAAGGAAGTATGCCGACTAAGGTTGAGCTAACACTAGAAAAATCACAACAAGGTGTTAATGATGACGTCTTGGTAAGCATTAAAGGGGTTGAAGAATGAAAAATAAATGTATGGATAAAGGGTGAAAACAAAGTAGCCCTCCATACAACTTAGGCAGAAACCAGGTCAATACATAATCTATCAAAATTACAAAGATGATTGTTGGTATTGAAGAAAGATGTCATGGACCTAGTGATGCAATGCACAACCCTTCCCAGCCATTAAAGTTTCTCTCAACAGATACTTGTCTCATTTGTCACAGAGATACACACGTTATCTATTGACATCTCACTCCGAGATTGTTGATATTAAATAGGTGGCAGGCAGCTCCAACCTCCGATTACTAAAACCAAAGTGTACAAATCGAGTCTAGAGCCAAGTGAGATCAAAATAAATCTCATTAGGACACAATGTCAAAATATAAATTGTTATTCATTAATATAACATTTGGTATCAAAGAGTCCTATGCATTATCCTTGAGATCTTGCCAGAACATTCAGAGTGATACTCTCTAGTATTGACAGTGATAAATGGAAATCCTTCGAGAGTCAACCTCAAACAGCTCTATGGTAGGTGACTTGCAAGATTCTATATGAATCAAGCTTGTGCTAACTGGATATCGATTTGGTCCAGTAAATGAATTGACAACTTAATCAGAAAGATAGTAACTATCTGATTCACTCTTACCGTGTTGTCTGCTTTGAGACGCTTTGATAACGAGAATGGCTAGTACAACTGCGAAACCCTGTCAAGAAGATTCATATGAATTCTATCTATTCACAGGCAGTATTTATACTATTGGGAATTAGACTCTTTTACAACTTAATGCCGCTAGTTCAAGTTTGTGCTGCTGCTAAAGAATAGAGAAAACAGTCTAAGTCATTAGTACTGTTAGTATGATAGTTAGTGCTGCTAGTACAAAGCGTTAGTACTGTCAGTTTATTAGCACTGTTAGTTATGTAGTTAGTGCTGTTAGTTATAATAGTTAGTACTGCTAATGTGATATGCATGAGATATATTAGGAATAGATATGCATTATCAGTAGACGCGTTTTGTAAGCCCATTAGGGTTTCTTGATGTATAAAAGAAACCCTAAGGTATAGTTAGAGATATAGATCTAGAAGTAATTTCTCATAGTTAGTATTCATAGTTTCAAGGTTATTTTGTAACCTTGATTGTGTTCAATATATTGAAAAGTTTTGCAAGATCTTGTTTTACTGTTTCATTGTTCTTCTTAGTATTACAAACTAGTTTCCGTATAGTTTATAGTATTTACAATCTTAGTTTCTATTATAGTTGTCTTGGATCTATCCAATATAACTAAGCTTTAACAAGCTAAGTAAGATCTGTTCAAAAGGGATCAACAAGTGGTATCAGAGCTTGTTGAGAAACTTTGAATAAGAAGAACTCTAACTCTACTCAAGATCTGTTAGTCAAAGAATTGATGGAGTCACAATCAGAAACTACCCAAACGGTGTCTGTACTAAAACTTTCAGTACTCAAAATTGGGGAGTATGATCTATGGAGCATGAGGATGGAACAATACCTCACCTTTACTGATCATGCCCTCTAGGAGGTTATAGTAAATGGTGATTCAGTTTCACCAATTGCATCAGCTAGTGCTGCTGAAGGTCATATTCCTCCTAAAACTGCTGAACAAAAGCTAGCAAGGAAAAATGAACTAAAAGCAAAAAGCACTCTTATGCTAGCCATTCCTAATGAGCACCTACTGAAATTGCATGCCTGAAAGGATGCAAAGTCCCTATGGGAAGCTATCAAGAATAGGTTTGGATGCAACAAGGAATCAAAGAAGATGCAGAAGACCATTCTCAAGCAGAGTTATGAAAACTTTGCGGCATCAAGTCAAGAAGGACTGGATAAAACCTATGATAGGTTTTAAAAACTCACCAGTCAACTTGAAATCCATGATGAAGTTATCTATCAGGAGGATACAAATCTGAAGTTGTTGAGAAGTCTACCATCAACTTGGAACAATATTGCTTTAATCATAAGAAACAAATCTGATCTAGACACATTAAGCATGGATGATTTGTATAATAATATGAAGGTGTATGAATCTAAGATCAAAGGTCAAACAAGTTTAAGCTCAAATTATCAAAATATGGCCTTTATTTCCTCTGATAACTCCAGCAGCACTAATGAAATATTTAATACTGCTCATAGTGTTTCTGCTACTAGTTCTAAGGATCAAGCTTCTACTGCATCATATGCTGATGATGTTGTGTTTTCTTTCTTTGCTAACCAATGTAATGCCCCACAATTGGACAATGAAGATTTGGAACAGATTGATGCTGATGATCTTGAAGAAATAGATCTCAAATGGCAAGTAGCAATGCTTACCATG